>BQNB010171950.1:0-11327 GCA_026074375.1 Tanacetum coccineum
TTTTGATAATTTTTGTATTTTTTATGAATTTTTAAAAGTTTTAACGAAATTAAATTATAAAAAATATTAAATGATTTCGAAAAATTCTGAAATTTTTTCTAAAAATACTTTATACTATAAAGATCCTACGAAAAATAAGAAACAAAAGTTTGGCTTATAAATAAGCCCGAAATAAGCTTAATACAGCTTATAAGCCTATAAGCCGAAAACACCCTTAAATATTAAAGCCCTTGAGTCTTTAACGAAAAAGACCCAAGGGCGCAGCGGTGAGTGTGTTGTGTAAAAGGGGACTGTATCGAGAGGTCACGGGTTCGAGTCTTGCTCACCCGGACCTCTTGTCTTTCCCTTTTTTTTTTTGAAAACTCAAAAAAGCAAAGTTGTTAAGCTCGTGGGGCTTAACAACTTTGTCTTCTACAACTTTTTCTAAAAAGCACTCAATAAGCTTAAAAATAAGCTTAAACTCGACAGTTAGCTTATAAAGGCTAAAAGGCTAGAAAAAGCTAAGTCTTGGGGCACTTTGGGACAAGTAAGCTAGGACTTGGAAAAATAAGCAAAAGGGGCTTAATCTAAACCTAGGTAAGCTAAAAGGGCTAAGAGCTTAAGAAAAGATAAAATAAAATAATCATAAAAAAATGCGCCTTATTAAGACAGAAGGCAAAAACTAAGCTTAAGGCTAAAAGCTTAACCATTTTTTTTTTTTTTTTTTTTTATTTTTTTTTTTTTCTAATTTTTTTTTTTTTTTATTTTTTTTTTTCTTTTTTTTTTTTTTATTTTTGTTTTTTTTTTATTTTTTTTTTTTTTTTTTCTTTTTGGACAAATAAGCTAGGAAAAAGGCCAAAGAAGCTTAACAACTAACTATACTAACCTAAAAAAAGCTACTAGGAACAAAATGAGCTTATGAAATAAGCTGAGTAAGCCATAATGAAAAATAAGCAATCCCTACACTACTTGAGCAAAAACAGTCAAAGGGCAAGTTGAGGCTTAAAATAAGCTATCTAATAAGCTTCCTAAAGGCTGAAACTTAGCAAGCTTTTCCAAGAGCTTATGGGCTCTCAAAATAAGCCAAGAACTTGGGCTTAAGCACAGCGAGATCAAAACTAAGAAAAAGAAGCTTAAAAATCTCCCCTTTGAGCACCAGGGGCGATTAATGCTTTACACAAGGGCTTATTTGACAGCTTTTTTAAAGCTGTCAAATAAGCTCAAAACTAAAAAAATAAGCTAAAACAACTAAAATATACTAGGAGATAGAATTGTGTACCAATTTTGACATTCTAAAACTCATTTAAAACTGCTGAATTTGTAGGTGACAAAGGACTTTAGTTTTTAAAACTGCTACACGCGTACGAGAAAGAAAAATAAATAATTAGTAAAATAGATGACGTCGTAAAAGACCTGAAAATACGGAATGTTACAGTTCCTATTTTTCAAAATGATTTACCAAGTGTCACTGAGGAAGTTGGTCTTAGAATGTCTTAAACGCCTTCTAAATTATCTGCTAAGTTGAATGAATATGTGTTAGATGATAAGGTTAAATATGGGCTGCATAGATATGCTAATCATCCATTTCTTAGTGATGATAATTACAGAGTATTGTTTTGTGTCTAATTTGAATAAGTCTTTTAAGCATTCTTTATTTAAAGAAGCTTCAAAATATGTTAACTGGATAAATGCTATGAATGATAAGATGCATACTTTTTATGAAAATGATACTTGGTATATGACTAATCTTCCTGCTAGTAGAAAACCAATAGGAAGTATGTGGGTTTTTAGAATAAAATACAAGTCTAATGGTGAGATTGAGAGGTATAAGGCTAGACTTGTTGCCAAGGGGTATAGTCAAAAAGAAGGCATTGATTATGAAGAGACTTTTAGTCATGTGGTTAAAACGGGAAATGTAAGATGTCTTTTAAGTCTTGCACTTCAAAGGGTTGGAAAAGTTTTTAAATGGACATTAACAACGCTTTCTTATATGATGATTTAAATAAGGAAGTGTATATATTGCCTCCTTTTGGTTTTATAAAAGCTAATGATAATAAAGTTTGTAGACTTAAGAAGTCTTTATATGGGTTAAAGCAAGCTCCCAAACAGTGAAATCACAAACTGTCTAAAGCTCTTAATGAAGCTGGTTTTGTTCAATCTAAAAATGATCACTCACTGTTTTATAAAAATAGTAGTAATGCTTCTTTATTTTTGTTAGTATATGTTGATGACATTGTCAACACTGGCACTAATGAAAATAAATTTGTTAAGTTCAAACAGTTTTTAAGTAATAAGTTTAAAATAAAAGATTTGGGAGAATTGAAATATTTTTTTGGTAAAGAAATGTTAAAGACCAAAAATGGTCTTTGTCTGTCTTAAAGGAAGTATTGTCTTGAGCTTCTTCATGAGTTTGGTTTGTTGGCATGCATGCCTGTTATGACTCCTTTGCTTGAGAATGTTGTTCTTGCTGAGAAGGAGTCTGAGGGTGATGAGTATTTGGTAAACTTTACATACTATCAAAAACTAGTTGGAAAACTAATTTGCTTAACTTTGACTAGACCAAATATTTCATATGTTGTCCAGTGATTGAGTCAGCATATGCATTCGCCATTAAAGTCTCATTTTGATACTCCATTAAGGCTCTTGAAATACCTAAAATTAGCTTCAAGAAATGGGATTGAGTTTTCTAAAAGGTAGTGTGGTTTTCAGTGTCATCGCTTTCTCTGATTTTGATTGGACAAATTGCCTTGTCACTCTGAGATGAGTGTCTAGATACTGTGTTTTGATAGATGGTTGTTTGGTCTCCTGGAAGAGTAGAAAGCATGCTACCTTGTTTAGATCTTTAGCTGAGGCTGAGTATAGATCAATAGCAGTTGCTACTTGTGAAGTAATGTGGATTTTGAAAATTATGAAGGATTTGAATGTTGATCATCTGATTCCAGTTGATTTGTATTGTGACAATAAGTCAGTCATAAAAATTGTTGTTAATCCTGTTATGCATGAGAAGACAAAACATTTTGACATAGATGTGCACTTGGTAAGAGAAAAGGTGGCTTCTGGATTGATTAGAACTGTGAAAGTTAATTCAAAAGAGCATGTTGCTTATATATTGACTAAAACTCTTGGGTCATTTCATTCTGGTTTTTGGGTTAAAAAACTGGGTATGATAAATTTGTCTAGGTCATAAGCTTGAAGGAGGGTGTTAAAATTTGGTACAAATGCCAAGCTTAAGAAAGTTTAAGGGCTTTATTGCAAATATTTTCTAACTATTGATAAAGTTTGTGCAATTTGTGCCACGTTCCTTTGTGCAGGGGTTATTGTGAAACATTGCATTATATAAGCCTAAGAGATCAATAGCATAACAATTTTTGTACATTTGAATTAAAATTCTATACTTGTAATTGGTTCAATAACATTAAATAAAGCTGTCGTCTCTGGTTTATTTGTTTGTTTCGTCTTTAAATTGCCAACAAATTCTACACTATACTTAAGAAGAGTTCAGAATTTAGTGGGCCTTTTATATATGAAGAAGGTTCTGAATAAGTTCGATTGTTGCACAAGATGTAACCATGATAATATGATATACATAGCTTGATTTTCTTAAGGCCCAATTCCCAAATTCCAATGGTTCTTTTCTTTTTGGAAACATTTGAGATTTCATCAAGAATGAAAATATCTATAAATATTATGAATCCCACAAACAAAACCTTATGAGGTCGATCAAAGGGCAAACAAATTAAATCCCTTTACTACAAAACCACTAAGTAAATCAAATAAACAGGTGATCGATGATCGATACCCACACGAGTAAATTAATCAAGGGAACACAAAAAAATCCCCATAATTTAGTAATGTTACAAAGACGATGACGTGCGTTCATATCATATCCTAGCATAGTTTAGCACCATGAGATGATCGACAGTCGCTGAGGACGACTGAGAAAATACGACATCTTTGATTGAGTTACTCCATATATTATCTCTTACATGTTGCAGTGTCAACAATGGTAAAAGCTGTTCTCCTTTGCATGTTATTCCTATCTGTACGTATTCATAAGTAAAACAAGGTTTAAAGATCATGTTTACATGAAAAATACAACAGTGAAATAGAATGTATGAATGCATGATGATGATTATGTACGTATGCATGAGGTAAGGTTTAGTCACGTAAAAGGATTATGGGTGGTGGGTCCCACCGTTGTATGTTAGGTCCATTATTTCTCCACTCAAACAAATGAGATTTTGTCTTTTCATTCACAATTAAGGACACAACTTCTTCATACTTATTGCCAATATATTCTCATATATGAAAAACTTTTAAGTTAGAACAATTAAAGTCAGGGACGGAATCGGCATGGATATTTGTGTCGTAGTGCTAATTTTATTAAAAAAATCACGATTTTTTTTAAATGCACCCGATTCATAAAAATTATGTTTGTAGTATTGTTTAGTTTATTCCAAGTACACCTGGTCACTTCGCGTCATGGTTTCGTCCCTGTCTCTAGTGATATGGAGTCTATATGAAGTTCATGTAGATAAACCATATATAAGAGATAAACTAAATGAGCTAGAGTCCGAGTTCAAGCTTAAGTTTGCACTCAATTGATAATTGAGCTCGAGCCCGAACTTTATATATAAAGATCGATTAGGCTCGCGAGCCTAAACGAGCCCTAAAAATATATATATGGATATATTTTTTTAATACATGAACCACGTATATATAAACAAACTAAAAAAAACAAACTCGAGCTTAGTGTGATTAACAAGTCTTTGAGGTTTAATTCTTTCAACACGTTATATAATTTAGTCGAGCCCAAGCTCAAGCTTGTGAAAATTTTCACGAGTTGAGTTCGTGCTCAAAATATGAGGCTCGAAATATAAGCTTTGGTAGGTTCAGGCTCAACTCTGCTCGTTTTCAGGAGAAGTCAGTAATGAAACGTGATTCTATAATCAAACAAATTGAAGATAGAATTGTTGAATGTTAGAAATAATGTATGTATGTATGTACTTTAATCATTTGAATAGAATTTTAGTATTAGATTGGACCCACCATGCACATACTTGGCTCTTTATCATTTCTCCTTTAGACTTTCGACCTTCTTCATTTTCGTTTACTAAATCAATTATTAAACATTCGATTATATTATTAACTTTGGTTTCAAAAGGAATATAATCATCTTCTAATATTCAATTTTCATGCAAACATTCCCTAATGTCAAACAATTATTTAAAGCTTGCTTGGTTGTTGTTCCTTGCTAGCGTATTCCTATAGGTTTCAAACATATTTACTTATTTATATTTATGGATCGCAACGGACGAGAAAAAACCTATAACTCACGGGTATTCACATTGTGATGGGTGGGTAACCCAGTCTTTGTTTTACCCACGGGTGGGTCGTGAGTGAAAAATAAACCCACCTGCGGGTGATGGGTGGGTGGCGGGTAATGTATACCTATCGTGGGTAAACTCGTCACACCCATTTAAAAATACTCACGGTTATACCTTTTAATATACTCGTAAAGACGTTTTTTTATTAAACTGACATTTATTATATAACAAATATTTGTCAAGTTATTAGTAGATATATTTTATAGTCACATATATCTTTTTTGAGATCCAAGACTATAACAAGAATATGAATCATGAAAGTATCAAATATGTATATATTAAATATCTCAATTATCAAGCCAAGTTCGTTTATACTTAGTCTTTCGATTTTAATGCACATGTAACCACTAGTCTTAGACAATAATTCATGAGTCACAAAAGTAGAATTCTATATTTTTTTTATGTATTAATATTATTAGTAATATATAATTAGTGGATAGTTGACTAAATGTGCGCAAAATAACTTATGCACCTTCTTATCAAATTTGATTTTCAAAACATTCGAAAACATATGTGTAAATGTTATGTTTCACAAACTCACGGGTTTACCCGCGGGTAATGGGTACCCGCGGACATGAGTATAGGTAAAACATTGTACCCACAAACGGGTGGCGGACGGATGACAGGTAAAAGAAACATCGTGAGTGCAAGTGACGAGTTAAAAGTACCCATAGCAATTACCCACGGGTGTCATCCCTATCTATATTTATGAATGGAGTTGAAATAGGGATGGCAAAAAAACCCGAACCCAATAGGGAAATCCAAAACCCGAAGTTTTTGGGGCGGGGCGGGGCATGCTTATCGGGTTACGGGGCGGGTTTTGGGGCATTAACGGGGATTCTTATCGGGATCGGGGCGGGGACGGGGCATAACATCCCTAACCCGCCCCGCCCCGAAACTATACATACATATCGATATATTATTTTCATATATTGTTATGTTAGTATTTACGTAATAAACCAATATTATCAAATTTTTTATAGTATTATATCTTTGCAAGATTGCAAGTTGTGATTAATAAAAACTTTTTTGTGTAATGTTTTTAAAAGAAGTTTTGATTTTTTTAACGTGATTATAATTATTTATGTATAATTTCTTGAAAACTTATGAACGCTACTAATTATTATATTATTAGTGGGTTTTTGATTATTCATATTATTGCATGTAATCACATTTGTAAAAAATCTGGCGTAAAAATAATAATAAACGGAGAACAGCGTGTATTTGGTGGAGCAATGCGCTCGTAAAGTCGTCCCGATAAGATCTCCAGCGGGGATCGGAGCGGGTTTGGGGGAGCATCTCGCCCCAATGTAACGCCCCGATAAGATCCCATTGGGGATCGGGGCGGGTTTGGGGCGTGGTTTGCTAATCGGGTTTGGGGATGGAGGGTGGTCGCCCCGCCCCATTGCCATTCCTAAGTTGAAATGAAGGTCGATGCATGTAACATGCAATCATGCATGCGTTGTTTAAAGAATAAAAAAAAAGTAAATGATAACCGGGTATATAGGAGGAATGATTCTGTTGAAGATATTCTATGCCATGCATTGCTTGTACCCCACGTAAAATAATGTAATTTCATCTTGCTTTGTGTTGTCATCATCCATCTCTATCTTTGGAATGGTACATATTATGTTTCTTCTTTTATATATCGGGTTTTGCTAAACTTTGCATACCGAGCAGAGGTTAAAGTGTATTAATATACACAAACTTTTCTAATTAATAAGAAAATGCATTGAATACACATTAAATAAACTTATAAATTACTATATTTGAATGACTATTTAATGCATTTTCGAGTTAATTAGGAAAGTTTGTGTGTATTAAATACACTTTAATTTCTGCCCAGTGAGCAGAGTTTAGCAAAACCCTTATATATCTTTTTTCATATGTATAAAATAATATGTTATTTCCAATGTTTTAAAAACCGGATTTCTGATCAATCAGGATGAGCTTTTGGTTCACGGTTCAACCAGATCTTTTGATCAAAACCGGCTTCCTGTCACCCAACTGGTTTAGCAAACCCGGATTTGAAAACATTGTTTATATTCTTTTACAAAATACTTATACTTATCTCCCTAGATTATGTGATTTTGATATATGTAAAGTTAGTGTAGCATATCGACGAAACGTACGAGTTAGTGGATGCATAATCTCAAGTTTATATCGATATTAGACACGGTTAGTACTAGTTTTAGATTAGTATTTGTATTAGATTGGGACTGGTATAAACCCAAATGTTAAGCTATAAATATTGAGTCATATATATTTTTAAATTAATCAATATCTCACGTCTTACATGATATCAGAGCCGGTTTCTTTTTAACTAGGAAGAAAAGAAGAGAAAAAATATTTTGGCATTTAGTTTTGGGCTTTTGATATTCACTTTGTTTTTGTCCATGGCTGACTTTTTGGTGTTAGCATTTTTTATCAATATAATATATAAGATAAATGATATTTATTACTACTTGAATTTTTACTAATCTTCTTACTTACAGGATTCTGACAAGCAATGACGTAGCTAAGCTAGCGAATGCCCTGTGCAAAAACTTATGTGATAAATAAATATGACGATTAAAGATATGTTATACTAGTTGTTGAAAAAAAATCATAGTATTTTAATGATCTAGCTTCAAATTTAACAAATATATTTACAGCATATAATTATATTACGTTGACAATTTTTGTTCGAAGTGAAATTTGAAGCCGTGATTATATAACGGAATGTAAATTTTGAGGCCCCTAAATATGTGAGGCCATGTGCGGTAGCACACCTCGCACACCCTCGTATACGACTATGTTGACAAGTAGAAAATCAGACGGTATAGATCAGGAAAGATAATGAGTGAAATTCACATGTCAGTTTTTTTATCTGAGTAGGAGAAAAAGTAGGCAAAATATATCATCATCCATTCAATTGTTTGATGGAATGGAAGTGCATGCAGCACTTAGAAGATGTTATGATTGGACTGCTTTGAACCACAATCCCAGCAAAAAGGATATGACTAGGTGGGGACATGCATCTATTCAGGGATCGATCTATCGTACCTATATATATTTATATTGTCTTGGTTTCTCTTTTGTGCATGCTGAGTTGCATGATGCGAAAGCATGACGAAACCATATATCATACATACATACATGCATGCATCAAATTTTCAAAACATGTGATTTTCATGACCCTACTATACATACAATCAAACATATATATACGACATACATGAGATTATTAGTGGGTTCGTGCATGCGTACCATTTCTTTTTCAAACCATCCTTCTCAACATTAATTTTCGATCTCGTAATTTATGTCCACGGAGTACATGCATGTATCTTTCCGCTAATCCAAAGCTAGCAAGCGGGGCCGTTTTTAGAGGAATGCAAGAGGTGCGATTGCACAAGGCCACCAAGTTTCATTCACTTATATACATTCATTTAATTACCATTTTAGAAAATAGACTACGTACACCATATGAGGTTGTTGACATTCCATCTTCATTATTAATTAATAAACATTAGAATACTGCTTAAAATACCTTTATTATAAATTTTATATGTCAAACAGAATGTTTATTGCCACATATCCTAACTACTACGTATGTATTTTTATACACTCATTATAATAATTTTATTGATGTAAGAATTTCGATTGAAAACCACATATTACCTACTCTTGACGCGAATTTATTTATATCTACATTGATTAGAAGTAATGAACATAGAAAGTGTGAACACTAAATGTTGTTGATGAACATTCATAATATGACTTATATGAACTTAAAAAAAAGTACTTTGCTATTGTACGAAGCAATAGGTTAAATTTTATGGTGTCTCTATGATGGCGTTTAGTGAGGATGGTTTGAGTATCATTGCTACTAAACTAGGTACTCCTTTGATCCTTTACTCTTATACATCTGGCATGTTCATGCAATCATGGGGTAGGTCAAGCTATGCAATAGCAATGATTGATCTGCGAGCTGATGAGGAGTTGAAAGATTCTATCGTGGCTATGTCAAAACTTGTTGGTGAGGGATTTAATATGTGCACTGTACGTGTTGAGTATGAGTGAAAATCTCACAGGTGTTCTAGTTGCAAGGTTTTTGGACACGTGCTGAATGAGTGTCCTAAGAAAATTATCTCGGATGTGGTGAAGAACTTGAATAATCCTAGACAAGCTACTAGAGGTGTTTCGGTTGATCCAAATGGTAGCTTTAAATCAACTAAACAAATTTATATACTTGTTTTTAATAAGAAATGTGCAAGCACTAGTGGTAAAAAGAAGCAAGCTAAAGTGTCTAGACAAGAGGTCAGTAACTCAAACCCATTTGACGCGCTTAATTCGATTGAAGATGATGATGACTTGGGTACGAATGTGGTGCATTGTAGTTCTAGTAATACTCCTATTATAGATAAGATCCATAAACTAGAATGCCAAATTCTTGATGGTAAATTTATGTTTGTGGATGATGACGGGAACCTGTTTGTTCCTACGGGTAATGTGGATAGTGATAGTAAAGTGGAATTGGTGTTTGATGAAACGACGAATTTAATGGCTTCAATGAGCTTTAAAGGTGGAAATGACAGAGGTTATGGTACTAATAGCCTATTGGAACAATGGAGGGAAAAAAAGAAGATAATGACTACGACTCGTATGATGACGATTTGTATGAAAGTCATGATATATCTGATCATCTTCAGGCTATTTGTGATGATTTAGATATCACGGTCCGTAGTCGGAAAAAGAAATATATTATTTTGATGTTTGTTGAGTCAATTGTAATCTAGTTATAGTGGTATCTTCCTTTGGAGTAGTTGTGTTTGTTATGTTCGTTTTGTGCATGCGTAACGGGCTGAGGTGTGGGATTCACCCACATCCAATGCACTGAATCGTTTTTTAGAATAATACATTTACCGGAGAAACCATTTATCAAAAAATAATATGAATAATAAACATACGCGATTTGTTGAACATCTTTTTCTTTGAACATTGAGACTATAACTAATTAATTAACATACATTCATAATGATGAACATACATTGGTACTTAACTACTTATGAACATTATATGATAATCAAATACACATTCAAAGTTTTGTTCATCATGTATTCATCATTCTTCATAACACCGTTAGTCAATCACTTTATTTTTTCTTTTTTTTTATCAAATATTGATTAATTACATTCTAATAAAAACATTCAAACTCTAAAATTAAAAAATACATCATTGACAAATTCACCGAACATTTTATAGGGGCTTTCATGTAAACTTGATTAAACTTTAAAAAAACAAAAAGGATAAAACATTGATGTTACTTGATGTTAATCTCTAGGGTTTGTTAATCAATAATTATCATATATATATAGTAATTTCGTTTTTGCTCAAATTCAACGAAACTCTAATTTTTTTTATAAATCGATGAAAAAAGGATCGATTGAACGAGTATGAGATTATGAAGATAAATCGTAACCTAATTTTGTGATTTTTATCTCCAATTCATGTACTTAGATCAATTCATGAAGATAAATCGTAACCTAAAATCGTAACTAAAGGCCTCTTGGCCCAGCGGTATGTGAGTGGCCCATCAACCTAAAGGTTATAGGTTCAAGTCCCGTTGGAGACATGTGAGATATGTGATGTAGCTTGTAATAATTTGCCGTTCTAAAAAAATTTTGTGTCTTATTTAGGCAAAAGATGCATCTCACTCTCATATGGCAATCTATCTCCTATTCACCATCATCAACTTTTTGCTTGTATACACTTACTTATTTACAAATCATACTAGCTCACACACATATACATATACTTTAACAGAGCTAAGGTGGTCCAAGAGTTTTTACATAAAAAGAAAACTATCATTTACAAGGCATGCACCCTATTACACAATTAATATATGTGTGTGTATATATTAACATTGAAATGTTATACTTGCATGCATACTCTCAGAAAAGTTTATAAATCAACTCACGT
>BQNB010171952.1:0-13511 GCA_026074375.1 Tanacetum coccineum
GGATTCGAATTTTTATAAATTCAGGAAACATTTTTATTTAATAGTACAGGTCATAAGGATCGTAAGCATATAAAGAACTCGAAAAACCGAGCTATAACGAAGAAGTTATGACATTTACAAGACTACGATAACTAAATATATAAAAGTGTTTTATAAATCTTATTTTATAAAATTGGCTACTGTATCAGATCTGAGAAAAATGTACCAATAGTTATGAAGATAATACATGTCATGAGGATTCCAAGCATATAAGAAACTCGAAAAATGAAGCTATAACGAATGAGTTACGAGTTTTGATAGATTTAAAGTTGTAAAAGTAATTTTATAAACATTTTGAAGCTACTAATTTGACACAGATTTTTATAAAATCACTGGGTATTTTATTTAAATAGTTTATCTCGTCACGATTCCATACATATAAAGAACAAGCGAATCTATATAACGTGGGATATTGTATTTACATTAAATACATGATACTTATACGCCCTATAAATAATTAGGTTGCACTCGGATTCCGCGAGACATTTCACTTACTTGATTTAGATAATTAATCATTCACTTGAGGTGAGTTCATAGCCCTTCTTTTATACAATTACAATGATTTACAACTTTGGGGTAAGAAATATGCATTGTTTTACAATTGGACACAAGTACATTTTTAACAAATTACGAGTTTGCCTAAGTAGCTATAACCCACTATGCCCATGAATCATGAACTTTTAATTACTGGATTGTAAGCGCGAATGTTATGAATAGATCTATTTAGGATTGACATCCCCGTTCGGGTGAGTAACGCTCACTAGTTTCGGAGGTACCAAAATGATGAATGTATACCATGTCGAAACAATTTGGATGTTGTGGATTGAACATCTACACGGGCACCTTATTTGCATTAATTTGCATACATATATGTTGTAGCTTCAGTGTCATGAGTTTAGTGCATTTCGTAACTACATTTTGAGATATTGTATGTATTACATGTGTTACACTTGGAAATCTTGTGGTCCTACTTTATACATTATTTAAACTTGTGAATTCACCAACTTTATGTTGCCGTTTTAAAGCATGTTTTTCTCAGGTCAATAAGGCAAGAACAAGGATACATTGGTGGTCATCATTCTGGAGTCATATTACATGAAGATTTAAGTGCATTACATTTTAGAGTATTTGTTATGAATTAAAAGCTTTTACAATTACAAGGATGAACAAGTTAAGCTTCAGGATTTTGTAACAAACAAGTTTATTAAATCCAATGCATCATTTTTAAACTACTCATATAGAGTTCGTTATCATATCTTGTGCTATTGATCTGTGATGTAACACTCTCAGCCCCTTATTCCACTGCTGCGACCCATTTTGGGTTAAGAAATTATTCAATACTCTCTAGGCGAGAGTTAACGAAGGCCGAAATCACAAGTAGCTCATGGAGATCTTGGTCAATTCGTGCGCGCAGCGCAGCTGTTAGGGCGGGACGATTATTGGTAGGTGGTGGATTTACGTTCTTCATGATGAAGAGTGGACTAGTCAATGGAAATTATGAACAAACACACAAAGAAAAGATTGACTACGAGAAAGCTAATATGTGGAAATTAAATTCTTACTTGAAAGGATTCAAGCAAGTAGAACTAAGCTAAACTATGATCAAAACCTAACTATTCCCTGGCAGCGGCGCCAAAAACTTATTGTGGTTGTCGTAAGGGACTTCTACAAGAAGTTTTACAACTCTCTAGGCAGTGTACCTAACCGTTGTAGTGTAGTATAGGCAAGACTCGGGGGTTGTTATCGTTTTCTAGGGGAATAGGTTGGGAAGGCTTGATCACGGTCTAACGGAATTCTAAGGGTTGAGAGAAGATTCTTTTTGTGTTTTTATATTTTATGAAAGCAGGTAAAATCATATATTAGAGAGGTGGTTTTGGTTTTAGCTATTAAACTAAATAATCTAACTATTGATGATAACAATATAATAAAAGACTGTGTTTATTTAATCATGTATTACTCCCTAGATTGCTTCTCCTAGTGTTGTTGCTTTGTCACACTTATGATGATCTATGTAATTATTTCCTAAGTCATGAACGAATTACACGAACTCGCCGTCTATTTAATATTCCGTTAAGGCAACGCACAAGTAAGGTAGTATGAAGACTATTACAAGGCCCCTAAGAGTATATTAAATGCATTTGAAATATATTAAGAGTGGATCAACCATATACGGGGCAAGGTAGTATGAAGACTGTTACCCGATGGTATCCTTTCTACACAATCATATTTTCCTAGACATATCAACAACGATACAGACAAAAGCTGGTCTAAATGGTAGATTTGTTAATACCGTTTGTTTGTACCGTCAGTGCTATCCGACATAGCTAGTTTGTACCGCTAGCTTTATCAGATATCGGGTGACTCACGGTTTTGGATCTCGGATAGATGATGAAATTATGGCTCGTTTTGGGGATTATTATGAAGAAAATTAATTATTGCTTATTTGATGTTGTAGTTGAGTTTTACAAGTGCGTGTCTTGTCATATCTTAAAGTCGTGTTTGTAGCAGGACATTGACTTTGAAGATAACTTGTTTGGTTTGTATGGTGACGAAGACTTGACGAATCTAGCAAAGGTGTGTGATTTATAAACTTAGGGTGCTTAATGCTCACATTTGCTATCACTTGAAGGAGTTACGTTATTGTGCTCAGTGTCTCATTATAGAGAATGAGGATTTTGTCAAAGAGATTGCAGTCTGCTTATACATTAGGAGTATGAGTTCAACGTCATGGATAGTACAAGATATAAGGCACAAGCTTGGAAGATTCAACTTCTTCATCAAAATCGTTATACTCTATTTTCTTCATCAGTGATCACCACTTGGAGCCTACTGAGTTCGAGATTCAAGAGATGGTTAATATACTTTTCATGGGAAGCTTATTGTTCACATATTTAACCATCTGAGGGGAAGTGTTCACAAGTTGCATATTTACACAAGACCCCTATTTGATGATGACAAAAAGGGGAAGAATATTGACACAGAAGATTTGCGACTTGTAGAGCCTTGGTGATATAGTATGGATTAAGGGGAAGTCTATATCTTTCATATATTTTAGCTTCAGGGGAAGTTTGTGCTTATATGGTTTTGTCATTATCAACTAGGGGAAGATTGTTGGGAATTATACTTGAGTTGATAAGACAAAACATATGAAAGATGAAGGACTTAAAAGGCAAAGGAGGAATTCTACAAAGGAATGAAGATTTGGTCAAATATTCTACAGGATAAAGATTAGGAAACATCTTAATGTGGTTTAATGTAATTTAAATAGTTTCCTTATCTATTAATTATCTTCCTTTGTAAGTCATGATCTCTCCCTATATAAAGAGATCATAGACATAGGTTTCCAGTATCCATTCATAGTTAGACTTCTCCAATGAGAGTCTAGACACACAAAGAAATCGTGTGTATTAGTAGTTAGCTAGTTTATTAGTTTATAGTTTATTAGTAGATCAACAAAGAAAACCTTGTGATAACATTGATGTTCTTATTTGTTATTCCGCTATGCTTCATGCCATTCAATGTTATTATATCCTAGATGGGCTAAACGATTCTCAACAAGGCACCTCTGATTGACTTCTCTAATGTGTTGAATCGACTCAAGATAGATAATCTTACTCAAGATCTCTTATTAGGACCAGCCTACAATCTGTTAAAAGGCACATGCAATAGCAGCATCAAACTTGAGTACAACTTTCAAGAGTGTTTGAATGCATTGACAAACAAACTTGATTGGAATAATCCAAAAGGAGATCGTTACCCCTTTGACATATCCAAACCTCTTCCCCTGCAAGGTCGCCTAGGCCATCTAACCGTTGCCGTTGATTACTTCTTCAACAATGATCTGGAGTTTTTGAAAACTTCTGATCCAGAGAAAACATACACTACGTCTATCACGAAGACAAAAGCTGCTCGGTATGAGATAAAGGGAATTGAAGACACGGTCCCTACGCTTTGGAGTACTGTCAAATATGCGTGTGACAAATATGTTGAAAAGGGGATCAAGCACTAGGGAGAAAGGCATAAGCTTTGGTACAGATCACAGGTAAACAAATTTTCCAAGCATAATGTCTATTCCACTCAGAAGATACTTGGTGTGAAAAGTGTTAGTGTTAAGAAGTTGCATGGATATGGTCACTTGGAAGAGATTGTGGTGAAAAGAGCTTATCGTCAGCTATACAGGTTTAAAGAGGGCACTTCGTGGATCTATACTTGAACGACATTGAAGACATGCTGCTTCTTGCTGTTCAACATAAGTTATTTCATCTCAACGACAGTGACATTGTTGACTTTATTGTGGCTCTTCGTATGTTCACAAGAAGTCTCATCATCAAAATACGTGTCGAGGATTTACAGCTTGGTGTAGAGAGTTACTAGAAGAAACTTAACATCACTGCACCTCAGAAGACCTTTCCAGAAATAGAATTCAAAGAACTCTACACTCCATTATACAAACCACCAGGAGTAATCTATGAAGACTTAAACAAACAGAAATAAGTAATGCAGGCTGATAAGTTGTACAAGTTCTCGGACGGGACACTCAAGTCTGTTCACGATGAGCTTCATCACAGAATACTCGATTTTCGTCCGGGGTACAATGATGAGATGTCAAGGAGAAAGTGGACGGCTATAGATAAAATGTGATCGGAGCTTATGGTCGAACTTATCGATAAACAGATGCGAGAAAGACGAATCATAAGGAATCTTGAACAATTAGTTGGTGCTCGGGAACTCGAGATGGACTACAAACTGATGACTCGTACCGTATGATTGTCAAGTCCAATCTTAAATCTTATCTTGTGAATAATGTAAATATGTAGTATACACTTATAATAATAGGCAAGTATAAATAGTGTTTGAGTACGAATTTTCTAGAATTTTTCAATAAATTCAAAAAAAATTAAATTAACGTACTTAACACTATATACATAATACCCTCATAAATTGAGAGGGAGCATTAAAATGTTCCTAATATGGCTTGTTAATAATCGGAACATTTCTCTCCCCAACCAGTTTTCAAACATATTTGAATTAATTGATATCCAAAATATCAAGAGATTTGACATTTTTGATAATGAGAGAAAATATGATTAAAATATATGACTAAAGATGTGATTCTAAGGACTCAAGTGCGAGCTTCACCCTTCATGTGCTAAACATTTTCGAATATCGATGCACGTGTTGAGGGAGAGCATTTCTAAAAAGTAAAACCATCCAGGTACAAAATGTTTTGATTTATATCACAAAGTACCTTGATCGATGTTTTCAAATGGTTTTAAGGATGAGAACAATACCAAAAGACCGACCATGTTTGTAATTAATTGGAGTTATAAGGTGGTTAAGATTAGGTATTCATTCCCATGATCCAGTCAGAACCAGAGGGATCTACCCAAGGATAATCCATTAGTTAGAATAAAAGTCCTTAGGTATGATACAAAAGGAGAAAAGTGAGAAAAAATGAATAATGCAGACTAAGACAGAGCTAACACTAGAATAAACCCAACAAGGTGTTAGTGATGAAATGTAAGGATAAAGGGTGTAAAGAAAGAAGCCCTCCACACACTTAGACAGAAACCGGGTCAATACATATGCTATCAGAAACACTAAGTTGTTGACTGGTATTAAAGATAGTCATCATGGACCCAGTGATGCAATGCACAACCCTCCCCAGCCACTCAAGGTCGGAAAGAATCTTGTTTCAAAACTCATGGAGATTACACACATTTCTATTAACTCTCTCACTCTGAGATTGTTGATATTGAAAAGGTGGCAATCAGCTCCAGTCTCCGATCACTAAAACCAAATGTGCACTATTGAGTCTAGAGCCAATAAAGAGATCATCCATAAATCTCATTAGGACACTAATACAAAATATACTTGTTGAATCACACACTATGACAACAAGAAATGTCTTAAGAGTCCTACGTATTATCCTTGTGATTTTTCCAGAACATCCGAGTGATACTTAAGCATTCGCAATGACAATGGAAATCCTTCCAGAGCCAACATCAAACAAGCTCTGCGGTAGGTGACTTGTGAGATCCTACATGGATCAAACTTGTGACACTGGATATCGATTCGGTCCAGACTATGAATTGACGGTTGATGAATTTTGAAATGCTTAAAACTCTCAATGTGTTGCAAAAACACTTTAGCAATTGACACGTCGATTGATTTTCAAATCATTTTTTCATTTCAATCGATGAGACAGTAACTCACTGGTTCACTCATACCGTGTTGTTTGCTTTGAGACGCTCCGGTAATGAGAACAGCTAGCACAGCTGCGAAACCCTGTCAAGAAGATTCTTCCTAATTCTATCTGATCACATGCAATATTTATACTGAATAACAGGGAACCGTGGTTATTAAAACCGTATTCGATGAAGTGACAAAGACACTTTCGTCCATATCTGTTGATTATTACTAACCTAAACCTGCAGGTATTCCCGATGGTGGCAGCAGCTGGTCCTAGACGAGTTAAATTCATAACCACATGCTCATACCCGACCGACGTATGTAAAGACATCATGAAAGCTCAAGTACATGTTTCAAAAGACTTCCGCTACTCTGATACCACACGTCTTCCTTGAAATGACAAAGTATTAAAGTTAAAGAATTTCAAGAAAGATGAATATACAAGCTTTCAAGACAAAAGAAAGGTATGAGCATATCGGTCTGAAAGTCACAAGATCACAAGAAGGCAAAAATCACAAGATGGCGAAAAGAGATTATGCTTGGTTGATGATCTCAAGAAGTTCAAGATCACATACAAGTCAAGCTAAAGAAACAAGCTAAAGCCTAAAAGTCTAAAGATCACTACTGCACATTTACAAGATAAAGATCAAGTAATCAAGACTACGAGAAAAGATTAAAGACATTCATAGAATGCTAAGCTTAAGTTTTTGTAAATTGGAGTGACCTCCCTTAGGGGGAGATTGTTAAAAATCGAGAAAAGACTCGGTCACTTCTAATATATCGTAGAATAGCTCGTAGAATAATATTTAGAAACTTACCAAGCTAACCGAGTCAACATAAGACACCCTTATGCTGACCGGCCCATGTATTGGTATAAATACCCCTCTCCACACCTTAAAGAGGGTTGGTTGTTTCATTTCCTTCAATATACATTTCCTTTTTTTCTCTCTAAAGTGTTACAACCCTTCTTTATCTCTCTAGCTTCTCTTATGTTCTTTGTTAAGTGATTTGATACATCTACAATTACCAAGAGTTGAGTTGCTAATTATAAAGAAATGCAATGCTTTTCTACTGTTGAATAACTTTTCAAAAGTTTATCGTAAACATCTTTTTCAACCAAATCTTTCTTTTTGAAAAGCTCAGTCTCAAGTACCAGACACTTATTGCATTCATCCACACATGAATTAGATACATCACGAATATCAACAGAGTTCACAACAATATGCATAATTTCTTGAGACATGATTTGGTTCAAGAGTTGATCATTATCAATACGATTGTTTGATTTGAATTTTAAAATCGTTTTTGTCTACAGAACACTGATCAACAGCAGCTTCCATTTGGTTAAAAATATTTTTAACTTCAGTAATTTCATCTAGAAGAGTTTTATCAAACGCATTAAATGTGTCTTTTAAAAGTTTAATAAATGGAATTATTTCAGTTAAAAAACAAGCTTTTGTATGTTCAAAACCCCAAGTACCTGCTGTTATAGCATAAAATGTGGTTCTCTTTTTAACCACCTTGTCAAAACTGACAAGATGATATTTTAGCTTTTTAAGACTTTCATTTACCAAACTTACCTTAGGAAGTTTACTAGGAGCTTCAATTCTAACAAGTGTAGGAGACTTAACATGTGTTTCAGAAATAGATGAATGTTTTAACCAAAAAGCTTGTTCTGCAGACAATTCTTGTTGAGTAACAAAATGTTTACCAAAATCTTCTTTTAGGTTATTCAATTTTAAATAATTATTTGGAGAAATCTTAATTTTTTGTTTTATTGAAATTGGATCATTTTGTTTATCAAGCATCTTTTGTTAATACAAATAATGTCTAAAAACGTTATTTATATTTTTCGACCTCTCAACGTTTTGATAATGAAAAAATGTAAAAACGTTTACAATAAAAATAAACGTTTACAAATTATTAACCGTAAAATTCTATTTCTAAGATTAATCACTTAAGGTAAGTAAAAACAAATCATTAAGTATAATTAGTGATCAAGAAAATATTTTTTTTAACCATTAAATTTTCACAAAAGTATTTTTACAAAACTAATAATTATACAAAATACTTTTTAATAAAAGAAAATGTTTTATCTAAATAATAAAATTTGAATCTGGTTTCCCCCCCCAAAATGGAAGCTTCTATACCAGATACAACATTCCCTACAAAAAGACAAAAACATGAGTGTAGTCTAGTGGCGGCCCCCTTATAGGCCTGGCGGCCCCCTGATATATCTGGGACCGCCGGGACCGCCACCAACTAGCCGTTGGAAATCCTGTCTATAAATACTGCACTATTTATGGCAGAAAAACATACCTCTTTACACGAATTTTCCAGATAACTTTCTCTCTCTAAAAACTTTATTTCTCTCTCTAAATCTCTTGATCACTAACATTGTTTGATCTTGTTTCAAGTGATCCAATTTCATCTTTCTCATTCTTCTATGAAGTGCAAGAGAAGAACATTCGTATTCGCCAAGAAATAAATTGTTATTTAGTGATCTCTCCTCTCTTCTTCTAAGCATCAAATCTCTATTGTAATTATCTTGTGTAATTGTGTAATTCGGATTGTGTGTAAATCCGATAGTGTAGATCTTGTGATTTTGTAGTGCTTGTGAAGTGGTAGATTGGTTCTAGCTAAGATTAGGACTCGGCATTTAGCTTAGTGTCCGAAAACAACGTAAGCGACGTGTAAACGGTTTTCTCCGCCTAAAGGGAGCTTGTTGACATAGTGAAATCTCAAGTAGGATACTCGAGGAGTAGAGTAGGGCGAAGAGGTGCTTCGTAGCTGAACCACTATAAAATTTTGGCATCTTGGTTTGATTGTTCTCTTATCTATTTCTCTACATTATTGTGATTGTTAATTAGTATTAGTTTAGATATTTATATTGCTGATTCATATTGTTGATTGGTTGAACATATAACTCGAATCTAAGTATTTTAAAAGCAAACTTTTAAAACGTAAAATGAATCGGTAAACTATTCAACCCCCTTCTAGTTTCCACAATTGGTATCAGAGCCAGGTTACTCAAGATTTTTGAAATATATTGTATTTTAAAGCTTGGATCGATCTATAGATTCTGACAAATATCTAGAAGGGCAATCCATGCAAAGACCACCATTCTTTGAAAGCGGTAGTTTTATTTATGAAGAATAGACATTAAAACATATGACTAAAATCTAAAGATCTTGAACTTGTATTACCTCATGGTGAATTTCTCAACCAATTGACACAAAATCCAACACACATCAATAAGATGGAGATATATCGTTTGAAAAACAAGTGATGATCTAAAAATGAAACTTGCGAAAAACAATGAAGCTAAAATGGTTATTTACAACGCTTTGCCTAGAAAAGAATATGAAAGAATTTTCATGTGTAATAAGGCAAAATAAATTTAGAAAACTTTGTTAATCACCCATCAAGGTAATAGCCAAGTCAAAGATAACAAGATCGACATTTTGGTACAACAATATAAACAATTCGTCATTTCTGAAGACGAATTTATAGATAGTGTTTTTGCTAGATTTAATATTATAATTATTAGTCTAAAAGCTCTTGATGAAGGTTATTCTAGCAAGAATTATGTTAGGAAGTTTCATAGGGCTCTACATCCTAAATAGAGAGCAAAGGTCACGACGATTGAAGAGTCGAAAGACTTAACATCACTATCCCTTGATGACCTTATCGGGAACCTCAAAGTTCATGAAATGATCATCGAGAGAGATTCTGAAATAGTCAAAGCAAAAGGATAAAGGAGATCTCTCGCTTTAAAAGCTAAGAAGGAATCTAGTGATGAGGAGTGTTCGACTTCCGGAAGTGAAGACGAAGAGTACGGAATGACGGTAAGAGACTTCAAGAAGTTTTTCAAATGAAGAGGAAGATCTGTGAGACAACCTCGAAAAGATAAAAAGACGTTCCAATGAAGCCGAGATGACAAGAACGGTAAAGGTGATAGAAAATGTTTTAGATGCGGCGATCCAAATCATCTTATTGGAGAATGTCCAAAACCACCGAAAGACAAGAACCAAAGAGCATTCGTCGGAGGTTCTTAGAGTGATAGCGGTGAAGAAGATGATGAGAAGGTCAAAGACGAGACGTGTCTCGTAGCTCAAGCATCAAATAAGGTATGTTCCAATTCCTCTTACTTTAGTGATGAAAACTCATCAATAGACGACTTAGCTCTAGATAATGAATATGACAAACTATGCAAAATGAGTCTAAAAATAATCACTAAGAACAAAAGATTAAAAGCCACTAGAAGTAGCTTAGAAAACGAGCTTAGAGAATTAAAAGATAAATTGTCCACACTCAAGAAAAACAAAAGAGTTGATCTCGAATGTGTAAAGTGTTTGAAAAGAGTACACATTGTCTAAATAAAATGTTAAGTAATCAAAAACCCTTCGGAGAAAAATTAGGTTTAAGGTTTAATTCATTTGAAGCATCATCTAGTGGAACTAAGGAAATAAATTTGTGAAAGCCCAGAAAAAGACGTCTTCTGATAGAGGTCCCATAACTATGGGCAGCCCCCATATTGTACAGGCGGCTCCTAAAGAAATTATAAGACCGCCAGTCATCACGCCCGAATCTGAGAAAAATGTGTCTTTTCAGAAATCTATTTTGGGTCCTAGACCAAAACACATAATAGTAAACAACGTCAAAGTTCTTGTTGCTAGTGATAATAAAGTTAAACAATTTTATAAGCCATCGTCAAAACCCGGAGTTGGATTTTCAAAACCAAACCTTAGATCAAAAATTCCACCACCTAGAAAAGTCAATGATAATTATCCTCGTCCTAAAACACCTCAACCAAAAAGGAACGTTGGTCGACAAAACCATCCTCATGGCTTTCCCGTAACTTGGAACAATTTTCAACGTCAAAGTTACATGCCATGAGAAATGTGTCTTCCATTTCCACATCCCAATCAATTGCATCAAATGCAAGGGATGTTTAGCACTAACAACTTTGGACCCTTGAGATATTGGGGACTAAATGTTTGAGTTATTGTCCGATATAAATAGATATGCCTTGGAGTCGACTTGGAACCCGATGAATGGATAAAAGATAGCGTATAACACCCCGTGTTTTAGAGTCATTGACGTCGTCAATAAATTCACTATGTATTTTTAGTATTGTACGCGTTTGCTTTTAATCGTAATCGTTAAGTTAAATCGCGTAAGCTAAAAATTATCGTTCAATGTAAACGGGCATCAAACAATTAAATGTTTACATCAAGCAAGTGTTAAGTGATTATTTTGAAGATAATTATTAACTTTGTTCATCTTATTTTTATTGGTTACGTAAAGTGCTTACGTTTCGCGATAAAATACGTTTAGGCATTCCCGAAAGCACCAAAACCTATTAATAGAAAGTATGGCTTATTTGTGATTAAATTATGGAAATAAGCTAGAAGATATAAATTTTGTCTTGCAACGTGTGATGAATACTCACAGTATGGCTTATGTGATTAGGGTCTCGCTAATATGCGTTATCATTCAAATCATTAAACTTCTTCAAGTCGATGTTAGATGATAATTTGTTATCAATAGTACTCACTTACAATATGATTCGGGAAATTAAATTAAATTGTTATCTGCGGGCCGATATGCAAGACTTTCATCCGTGATTTCTCGCAATCTGCAACATGTTCAGATACGGTGAAACTCAGAGTGAAAGTGTTAAGCTTTGATATTTTCTTTTCTCCTTGAGCGATAAAGCTCAAAAACCTTGTTTAACGTACATTATGAGAATCTATAACATCGGTGGGAAACAAATGAGAAGAGCTTCTATAAAACAGATTCTTTCCACCTTCATTATTAAAACGTCTTTTACGTGAAATCAAAAATTTGTCTCAACTCGTGTGTGAACATCTAACCGACGCTTGGTTACGACTGAAGAGCATGCTTCGAAAATGCCATGGGCATGGTCTGACTAAAGGATCTATTATTCAAATACTCTATCACGGTCTAGACGAACCCACTCAAGCAATCCTAGACGTAACTACTGGAGGAATCTCCCTCTAGAAAAGTCCGAATCAAGCTTTTTAATTTCTTGATGACAAAGTCCTTTTCAACCTTGATTGGTCCATTAAATCTCAAACCAAACATCATCGAAAATTGTTTTCTTCGCCGATGGAAGTGATAGTAATGATGATAATTATCGATTAATGAAAAAATTGGAAGCTCTAACAATAAAAATGGATTCTCAATTCCAGAGTTTAAAAGAAGAATTACAAGATATGCATAACAAAAATTATGACCTTAGAAATAACAACGCTTCGGAAAACCACATGAACGATGACACGCCGATGTGTGAACGTCATGAAGCCAATTACATTCAATCGGGAGGTTATCTAAAATGAAATTATCATGATTCGTATTCTCATCAATCCCATCATGATCCTAATGATTCTGAGAAATCATTCACAGAATTAAACAATGATGTGAAAAATAATCTCGAAGATTTCAAAAGATGCATCCGTAGCATGAGAACTGTTCATTGGAAACTTTTTGCCAGAGACGATGGTAAAACCATTGGTGTTTTACCTAACAAAGAGTCTAAAACAGTCAACCAAGAACCTCAATTTAAAGCAGATCTTGAAAAATCGATCACTAAATTCTTGGATGGTCAAAGAGTTACAAATATGTTTTTCAAAAACAATGTTAACGATATGATTTTAAAGATGAAGCAATCTGAAAAGAAGTTCCAAACTAAAATTAAAGACATGAAAAGAAAAATAGATGAGTGGGAGAAGTCTCAAAACATCTCTTCAGAACAAACCGATAGGACTGACCCACCTCATCCTTAAGCTCACACCGAGCACGTGAATGTTGTATTCATCAGGAGTGGAAAGTCTGATGATTCTCCAAAAATTCAAAAAGATCCATCACCTCCTATCATCGTTAACAATAAAATCGAAAAAGATAAACCTATTAAGACATCAAAAAAGGACTATCACGTGGTCAAAACAAAAGAATATCCATTCCGTGAGTACATACCAAAAATACCATACTCTAAATGTTTAAGAGTGGATCATTCCTACTTGAACCGTATCATTAAGGAATCTTAAATCAAATTAAGTATAATAATAATAATAATAGTAATGGTAAATAATATTAATAAACCTAAAAAACCCAAAAAATATATATATATATATATTGTTGACAAAATATAATGCCTAAAAACATTATTAATATTTTTTCACATCTTTACGTTTTGATAATCACAAAATATAAAAACGTTCAATGTAAAATTAAACGTAAACAAGTAATTAGTA
>BQNB010171953.1:0-12669 GCA_026074375.1 Tanacetum coccineum
AAATGATCATTGGGGCTAAACTAACTAATACATAAACTAACTAACTATTAGACTCTCATTGGAGAGATCTAACTATGATTGATGATCTAAACCAGACGCATATGACCCTTTGTATAGGGGGTTTACAAGAAAACCCAGCTTACATAGAAAGCTAACTTAATTTATCACATTAAGTCCTTGTTGTTTCATCTTTCTTCATTTGTGCATATGTAGTTTTGTAATCATCAAATCTAAGATCCCAACATGAGTTCATTTTCGATCAACAATATGGGAATATAGTTGAACTAAGACAAATTTGAGTGATTGGTGATATCTTAGATATTAAAGGATGTGTCCGTCAAACTCACATGATATTCATAAGATGAATATTGGACTTCCCCAACTAACAAGATTATTACTTTATGGATCAGTGTCATTAAATAAATCTTGTAAGTGATTTTAATTTACTAAATCCTTAGACTTGATATGCAAGTAGGTCTTTGCATGTGTGGATAATCCTTCTTGATGTAGTTTAAGTTATCCTGAATAAGGTAGCTAATAAGGACTATTTTCATAAGTGATTTTGAAGCATATGACTTGGCACTTGTAGTCAATAAAGAATTTGTTTCTTCAATAGTTGAAGTATGATGCCATAGGGCCCCTCGTAGGGTTAATCAGATGTATGTGTGGCCGCACCCAAAAACTCATGTAGATATGTCTTAATGATTTTTTGTAATCTTGATTAATCATATATACGAGAAACCGAATCGTTAAATAATTGAATGACTTTGATCCATATCCATTTTTAACACGGTATCGGAAACAAATGGATTGTAAATACTTAAATCATTTAACTGTGACTTTATGAAGTACACTCAAGTATTCCTGAGAGCATTGGCGTGTTGCTAGACGCTTACCAATGTTATTATATTATTTCAAACATGTCCAAGTGGAAGCTGTTGGGATATGTACATATATCAAATAATATATGTCCGGAAATATGTGAGCCTATGAAGGCACACACGTTTACACAGAGGATGATATACGAAATATACTAAATATTCATGCGATAGATATTTATCCCTAAAAGTCCTACGCATGATTGCACACACTCTTATCCTTTAAATCTTGTTTCTATAATATGATAATATTAATATACATACGTGCGTATGCATGATATGTATACATTATGACATGTAGGGAAATAGTGATTGCTTTTAATATATATATAATATTAGATCACTATTTATCCCTTTGTGGATCCGATCGTATAAACCAAAACAAGAACATAGTGTTCGGTTGTTTTATTCGTGAAGGAAGGACTAGCATCCTAGCGTATCTCAGTGACATGTAGTGTGAGCACACCATAGAGGTTATCTACTTTGGTAACTTGTTAGTTTGCGTGGTATTAGCTTTATACACACGCGTATATTCAAGACGGTGTATTCGTGAATTGCTAAAAGGTACGCATTCTTGATCCTTTTGTTAATTACATAATTCTATACATGTTTATCTTTTCCGTTGTGTACTCGTGATATATTTAATGGTTAATAGTTGTAAAAACGCAACAGTGGCATCACGAGCCATCGTGCAGAATTTGTAGTTACAAGTAATAAAATTTGACAAAAAATTAGGGTTCTTGATTAATTTTTAAGCCCCTTTGGGCGTTTTATGCATAAAGATTCGATCTTTGTGCATCAAGATTCAATCTTTAATGATTATAAGATTAATTAGACGAATTCTAAGTTGTAGAAAATTTTATGGATAAAACTTGACTTGTCCATGATAAATACATGCAATTTATCATGGAGAGATATGTGATATAAATCTTGTTAATTGTTAAAATATTTTATGCAAATATGATGATCAAGAATAAAACATAGACATTAAATTTGATTTGATAAGATTCACGACTTTTAAAGCTAGGAAAGACCTTAACTATGTCTTAATAGGGCCTAAAAGTTGCTTAAATTTTATGTGCTATGTGGTATATATTTGTATATGGCTTACACAATCGATTATATCGATGGATGTGGCCGGAGTTTTTAGGACGAAGAAGCCTTATATGAATATATACATGTTTTAATTATTAGATAATTAGGATCATAATTGATATTTGCATGACTTAATTGTTAAGTGTTGTTTTTGAATAAGTGTTATGTGTATTAGTTTTATGTTTATATTGTTTTATTTTAAGTTTGGACTTGCGAGAAAATAAAAGGGTTTTTCGAAAAATAAATATAAACATGACTAATAAATATGAAATAAGATTTATTATGGACTATTAATTGAAGTCTTATGTGTCAATTTGGGTTCGGCTTACATCCGATAATCATGGCCTTCGGGTTTCCCACGACGAGACTTGTAATTTAATAGTTTATAATGTGTTTTTAAAATTAAAGATTTAATTTTTATCAATGACGTAATTTGCAAAAGTAATATTTAGTTGCAAGGATAAGGTTCGGGGAGACTCATCAAGACTTCGGTCTTGTAGATACCATTACCCTATAATACCTGACTACGTTGTAGTTTCCTTACCTTGCATACTATTTAGAAAGTCGCAAATGGTCTAGGGTTTGAATGATTTTTTTAACCATTCTTTAATCTTTTCCCGTGATAAAAAAATAAAGTCTTTACATTTGAAAACACGTTGAATCGTCAATTTTAAAAAAGGTAACACTATTTATACATTAGATGTATAGAAAATATGTGATACCATAATAAATAACTTAATTGAGTAAAGTTTTTATTAAAATTATGATACGAAGATGTATGCATGCTTCTTCCTATATATTTGTCACAACAAATATAATACCCTTTTTTAAATAAGTTATTGCCATCCAATTTGTAAAAACACTTGTAGATGCTTTTTACTATGCGTGAGATGTATGTAGATCGTAATCCTAAGGTGATTATACACTTTTTTGTGAGACGTTAGTGTTACATAATCACAGTTTTTGATTGTGACACTTATCCTGGGGGTTTATTGTGAGACCTTAAACTCGAGGCATAGATGGATACAAACATGCTTAACTAGTATAATTGTAATAAAGTAAGTCCCATAATATTCTAGGAATTGCACTTGATTGGCAACTATTGATCGTCAATTGCCTTTTGGATACACCATTGCTAGCAGATCAACTGATGTGATGGTGGTATGTCAAGTAGGATACTAGCCTTTAGAAAACTAATTGTTTAAAAAGTTTAAACATGGGTAGTTAATTTTCTCTAAGGAAAATTATCGAAAATACTAAATTTGAATTTTGTGATTCTATTAATAGTATTAATGCAACAATAAAACCATAAACGATGGTTTGTTTCTTTCTTAAAGAAATCAAACCGAGACTGCTGTCCTTGTAAGGAACATGGAGACTCATTCCTATCATCTTTCTTGCTCCAGAAAGTTATACTAGGAACGTAGGAATTGTCCTAATTGTAATCAACTCATAGAATACTTAAAGTTTAAGTAGATGCATGACTATATTTTCATACAAATTTCATCACCCTAATTTCGGATGGATACTTTGAAACATATAAGACCATTCGATAACTAGAGAATATGTTCTTAAAGCTATCAAATGATAACATCTTAATGTAAGATGCTTTATGAGTTCTTGATTAGGAAATACCAATACTACTGTAAAAGTGCTAAAGGCAAACTAGGATAATATATCTAGTTGTTTGTCTTAATCAAATGGAGGAAATTGCATGCCCAATTTTTAAGTTAATAAATAGCATTGATGGATAGTCCCTCATCTACATAGTAGAAATTTTGAAATCCAAGTACATTGCTACTAATTAAGATTTCACAGATGGTTGGAAAATAAATAGATCACTATTTTTTTCACTGGTTATGGAACACTTGTAATGTTGTCAAATCCAATGGGAGCATCCTGATTTATTTCTGAACAAGACATTAATGTAATGTTGTCTAATTCAGTGGGAGCTACAAGGTTTATTATCTTGGTAGTAACCGATATTATTTCTCGCTTGTCCTGAGATAATATATAGTTTTCCAACTATACACACTCATGGTTTTAAGGATAGTCGTGCACTATTCCTTATTAAACAATGTGTTTCTATATCTACTTGTCAACCTAACATCAGTGACACTGTCCATATTGTCTACATAAAAAACGAACGTCGGTTGTTTGACTACATGTATATGTTGTGCCATGCACAAGTGGAAAATCTTTTCTTATTGCAAGGTACAACACATGACAAGAACAATATGATTAAAAGTTTTCTACTAGGACTTATTGCCCTATTCAGAACATATGTCAAGATATGAAATAAAGACTACTTCAAGAAAAATGTTTATGTTTTTTCGGAATGTCCAAAATAATGAAGTAATCTCAATTTAAAGACTACTTCAAGTAAAAGGTTTATGTACTCTTAGAATGTCCCAAATAATGAAGTAATATTGTTTAACTTGGAATCACTATTGAAGTCAAGAGTTGATGTTCAAAGTTACTTTAGTTAAATATGTTTATGTTTAATGTAAATTAATAAACGTGAAGTCCTTTAAATGTTGAAAGACTTATAACATAAAGTAAGTTATATCTTTCGGTGACTATAATATGAACAAAAAGTTCCTTGAATTGGGGGGTATTTTTTTTTTTTTATTATTTTTTTTCAAGGCAAAATAATGTATAGTTAATATGGATAGAGTTCTTGAACTAGTTAAAGCCGTATACATTATTGCATGCAAATAAGTTTTTAAATACTATACATTCTATTTCGTTTGACGCAATTGATAAGTATGTGACCTAAAGAGTCTTAAGTTATTTAAAAGATTGTGATATTGGGGGGGGGGGCGGTGGCACACGGGGGGGGGGGGAGGAGGGGGGGGGGGGGAGGGGGAGGGAGGGGGGAAAGGGTAGGGGAGGGGGGACGGGGGGCGGGTGGGGGGGGGGGGGGGGGGGGGGGGTAGGGGGGTGGGGGGACGGAGGGGGGGACGGGGGGGGGGGGGGGGGGGGGGGGGGGGAGAGGGGGAGGGGGGGGGGGGGGGGCGGGCAGGCGGAGGGTGGGGGGGGAGGGGGGGGGGGAGGGGGGGAGGGGCGTGGGGGAGTGTGTATGGTCGTGGGGGGGGTTGGGGGAGCGAGGGTCGGGGGGGTGGGGGGGGGGGGAGGGGGGTTGAATCAAATTCTTTGGAATTATTTAATTTTGATTACTTAAATATTTTACCTCTAATCTGCAAGGTTTAAACAATTGTGTATGTCCTTGTATATACTCAATAAAATCACATCCTAGAAGGTTAATAAGGCACCATCACTGATTATGGAATGTGTTGACTCACATTAAGGCTTAAGAAATTAAGTATCTGAATTTATGTAAAAGTCTTATGAAGAATGACATTAACAAACTAAACTCAGGAACTGTCAATGTATCTTGTAATGTCCCTCTACATGCTAAGTAATTATAGAAGAGTCTAAAATTACAAAAAGCAAGTGAGAGCATTTTTAGATATGAAAGAGATAAAAATACAAAATACATAACCTTCTAAACACACTAGTGAATATCATATCGAGGCTTTAAATGTTAAACCTTATAATGATATAATTTTCGTTCATAGATCCGCAAGGAAACCTCAAATACTTGATTGATAAATGTTATATCAATATTGAGAAATATGAGTCACAAGATCATGATGAACCTGTTAATCATTAAAATGCATTGAATTTTGAATTTGGTTTCATGGTGAAACCATTAGGATGCATTGTGACATTTGAATTTGGTAATGACTCAAACTATTAATTTAAGATGTTTGTCCATAAAGATTAATCATTTTTGGAACTCTGATGGATCTTTAACTAAAAGGTTAACTGTAAAGTTTAAAATGAGTTTCCATCAAATCGAAAAAAACCCAAGTGGTGGTTTTCTTGTTTCAAACTCATGAGGACAATGTTACACATAGTGATGCATGCATAATATAAAATTTTAATTCATACTCAAAACAATTGATTGTGATTAAACATTCTTTCTATGAGCATTAATTAAATAAAAGTATGGTTGATGTCATATATAATGAATATGATAAATATAACAATGAAATTTAAAACTCTTTCTTGAATGATTACTATTACGAGGACGGTTAGTAATCAAAGGAGTTTATGAATTCATATAAACTTTATAAAATGTACAAACGACAAGAATCCAAGCATGGATCATTGCAATCATCTAGGAGTAGAATCTTAAGTTTATTATTAAATAAATCACTTGGTTGATTTAAATTTAATTATAATTAAGATAACTCCTGAGTATTCCTAAAAGCTAGTGGGAGTATTATGTTCAGGTTTTCCTCACTGAAGATTTAGGAAAATAAATGTACAAACCTTGAAATATATGTTTATTGCTATAAAATATATGCCGGTTAATAAAACAAAAATCTAACACAATTTGACATACCAATATTAGAAAGTCAAAATGGATAGACACTTTTTGATAAGAATATAACATGAATGATATCTTAAGTTAGACTGAAAAGATTCATATGTATAACTTTACATTGTTAGAGGAATAGTTTATCATGCATAAATGCACGATGATTTGACACATTGGTATTTATTCAAAGTTATAAGATAATCATTGAATTTAAATATTTTTAATAGAATAATGTTTTGGTTTGTGGATCCTTCTTAATTATAGGATTTGACATATTAATGAAAAACTATCGGATATATATAGCAACAATTTACGTGTGCAATTAAATAAACCAATAAACCTGGAGTTCAAGTGCCAAACATTATTAAAAATATTCATTGTTTAACGGATTTTAAAGCATGGGTTGTTTGTGTATACTAAGAAGCATGTTGACTAGTAGTGCTAACACTCATACTAGTCATGGTATGATTTCGAATTTGAGAGAACACTCAATACTAGTCATGGTATTATTTCATTTTTGAATGAATGACATGTGGACTAGTTGTGCTCAATCTAGAGAGCAAGTTGCATTATACATTAAAGAATAAGAATACTTGCACCTTTTGGAGCTGCGAAAGATGAATTTGTCACTAGTTTGATGTCATAACACCTTATGAGATATAGTGTGTTAATATTGAGATATTTGTATAAACAAACAATCATCATAGATATTCAAGAACTTCATTAATTGAATTCTTGAAATAAGTATTCTCAAAATTTCGAAAGATCAAAGCTAGTTGAAATTAATGAAATCTATGCTGCCCTTGTCAACAAGTACGATAGTTTCCCTCACACCCCGCATCATGAGGCATATTGTCAACTAAAATTATCATGCATTTGATCTATTTAGTAAATTTGTGATAAGGGATGTTTAGACAATTTTATAATGATAATGATACTGGTAGTGGTTATATTAAATTAAATTCATTACTAGTATTTGCATGTTTAATCATGAACAATAAATATTATCTAAATTAGTCCGTTGTCGATTAACAATATGGGAATATTGTTAAATTAAGACAAATCTGAGTGATTGGTGATATCTTGGATATTAAAGGATGTGTTCGTCAAACTCACATGATATTCATAAGATAAATATTGGACTTTCCCCAACTAACAAGATCATTACTTTATGGATCGTCGTCATCAAGTGAATCTTGTAAGTGATTTTGATTTACTAAATCCTTAAACTTGAGATGCAACTAGGTCTTGCATGTGTGGATAATCCTTCTTGATGTAAGTTTTAAGTTATCCATAATAATGGTACTAATGAGGACTATTTTTAGAAGTGATTGTGAAGCATATGACTTGACACTTGTATTCAATAAAGAATTTGTTCCTTCAATAGTTAAAGTATGATACCATTAGGCCCCTTGTAGTATTAATCAGATGTATGTGTGACCGCACCCAAAAACTCATGTAGATATGTCTCAATTATTTTTGGCAATCTTGATTAATCACATATACAAGAAACAGAATCGTTAAATAATGGAATGACTTTGATCCATATCCATTATTAACACGGTATCTAACAAAGGGATTGTAAATACATAAATCATTATCTGTAACTTATGAACCACACACGGATTATTTTCTAGGAGCATTGGTGTAGTTGCTAGACACTTACAATGTTATTTATATTATTTGTAACATGTCCAAGAGGGAAGCTGTTGCGGATTATTTCCACTGAATAAAAATATAAAGTCCGAAAAGTAGTGATATTCAGAGCCAACGAGGACGCACCGTTAATACTTAAAACAATTAATAATAACTAAATTAAATGTAAATATTTAAGTGATAAAGCTTAAACTAGCGTTAAATGTTAACAAGTATTTAATGGGAGTTATATTAGTTATTAATGGTTAAAAGAATGACTAATATGCAATTATGGAGAAAAGGAAAGTTTGGATTTATTACTTTGATTTCCTAGCACCATTAATTTCCTAGATCTCAAGAGGAGTGAAATCATATCTAACTTGCAAGCCAAGTTAGGAGGCTATAAATAGAGGATTAATAAGTTTAGTTCTTCTCATACCTTGAAAAACAAATCCTAAAATATCTTCTCCTCCCTCCCTTTTAGCCGGCGATCGAACCAAACACCCCAGGGTTTTGGCTTTGTGAGATCAAACTAAAACAACCCCTTAAGGTTTTTTCGTGTGATTGATTCAAGAGTCCGAAGCATTCGGTGGCTTTACACTACTAGAACTAATCATCACTCAATTGTTTGCTAAGAACGTATTGTGTGTGTTGAAGTAGAGAGATCTTACTTTAAATCTTGGGTGGTTTTCCCGTGGTATTTAAATTATACGCACGCGTATATTCAAGACGGTGTATTCGTTAATTGCTAAAAGGTACGCGTTCTTGAACCCTTGTTAACTATGTTATTCTATACGTGTTTATCTTTTCCGCTGCGTACTCGTGATCTTTAATGGTTAATAGTTGTAAAAACCCAACAGGATCCTCCTCAATACTATAACAATAAGAGTATTGTGATCCAATTTGATCTCTTGATCCCTCAACTAAATATAGTTGAAAATCAGAACCATATGATTTAGCTTTCCTAGCTCTTTTACCTCTACGAGGTTTGGGAGTCTCACTTGATACATCATTTGAATGATCATCCCTTAGAGATTCATCTGAATTTGGTATAATATCCTTTGGTCTAGGTATTGAAGAAAAACAATTCTCATTAAATATTGCATCTCTTGATTCTATAATTGAGTTAATAGAAACAAAGTTATTAGGTTCAATAACATAAAACCTATATGCCTTGAAATGCTCATTTATCCAACAAAGATGCAGTCAATACCCTTTTTACCCAAAGTTTTCCCTTTTGGGTCCGGAAGCCTAACAACGGCCCTACAACCCTAAACCCGCAAAAATGACAGGTTGGGTTGTTTCTTATACCAAAGTTCATATGGGGTAGCTTTGTTCCTTTTATTAGGAACCCTATTCAATAAATAGAAAGCCGTTAACATGGCTTCTCCCCATAACCCATCACTCAACCCGAATAAGATAACATAGAATTAACCATTTCCTCAAGACCTTTATTTTTCCTTTCATCCACCCCATTTTGTTGTGGTATGTAAGGAGCTGTAGTTTCATGAATGATTCCTAGAGATTGGAAAAATACATGACCATAATATTCACCATCTCTATCCATGCGTAAAGTTTTAATTAAGTCATTTTGTTGCAATTCAACTTCTGTTTTATAAATTCAAAATTTATTAAGGGCTTCATCTTTTTCATGTAGCAAGTAAACATAGAAAAACCTAGAGGCATCATTTATAAAAGTTATAACTTACTTTTTATTGTCTAAAGATAGTGTTGCATGAAAATCGCACAAATTACTATGTATTAATTCAAGTATGACAGATTTCCTTGTTATACTTTTAAATGGTTGCCTAGGTTAACATACAAGTAGTACATTTTTTGGATTTTCATCAATAGCAAGAATGAAATCATCTTTATACATTTCAAGCATTCTTTTATAGTGCACATGTCCTAAACGAGCATGCCATAATGAGGAATTAACAACAGTAGAAGAAGACATATAAACAGAACCAGAATCATCAGGAACTTTATTCAAGTTCAACATAAACATACCATTGTTATAGTAACCAAATCCTATAAACACACCTGACTTTGATAAGATATACTTATCGAATTCATACACCTGTTTATATCCACACTTAATACAGGACCAGAAATCAAATTCTTACGAAGGTTTGGAACATACAACACATTAAACAAAGTAATAGATTTTCCTGATCTAAATTCCAACACCACACTTCCTTTTCCATGAATAGGAACGAAATGATCATCACCCATGTAAAGTACAGACCCGTCTTCCACCAGTTTATATGTCTTAAACCAGCAACGATCTTTACAAACATGAGTTGTGGCACCAGAATCAATTCACCACGCAATTGCATCAACCTGCACATAAAATGCTTCAGAAATTTTAACAATTTTTTGTTCTAAACATTCACAAAATTCTAACCTTGATCTTAGGATTGGTCCTTAGACCCCTTTCCCGAACCACCAGCATTTGCGTTGTTCTTTTTGTTTCCACTACGGCAATCCTTCTTTGAAATTGAACCATTTTACCCACACTTCCAACATTCTAATTTTGGTTTCGTTGGAACAGAACTACTGTTGTTCGCATTGAAACCAATTTTCTATCCACATTGTTTTGATTGTCTTTATTATTCTTACCACCCTCTTCTATTCATATGCACAGAGGGTCCAACAACTTCCTTACGCTTTGCCTTTGTCACTTTCTTGCGCGCCCTTCGATATTCCCTCTATAACGCAGAGTGACTACTAAGTTGAACCAAATAAATCATGCCTTACCATGTTCAAGTGTTACCTATAAAGCTTCTAGCCTATAACTAACGATCCGGAGGTCGGGGAGGATTAAACAAATAAGTAGTCATATTATTAAGATTGTAGAGAGAGAAAGTAAAAAAAAAAAAAACACACATGAAAAAAGACAAAAAGAAAGAGTGTGTAAGCGGATAACACAAATTTAATCTCGGGACGAGATTTCTTTAAGGGGTAGGTACTGTGACATCCGAGAATTTTCGGATTTTTAAGATAACAATTTTACCTCTTTGACTTTTAGGGCTGGCTTGACTTACAAGAACAACCATCTAAATCACGTTTTCGCGGCTCGGACCCTAAAGCAATTCGATGTGAAACGACATTCCTGACAACTTTTCAGTTTTGCCCGAGACCTGGAAACGAGCCGAAAAGGGCTAAAACAGCACCGCAAACATTTTTCGAACAATATACAACGCGGACACACAAAAATAATTAAATTTTGTTTTTAATTATCAGTATTTATTTAATAAAAATATTAAATAAATTAATCGTCATTTTTTTTAAAAGCGTTGTGGATAACGCGAATATTCGGGTTGAAATCCATTTTTATTTCGGACGAAACGAAACCGGTTCACAAAATGAACAACAGATATTTTATTAAATATTATAAAATATTTATGAAACATTATCAAGTAAATACTCATTTTTATCAGAAAAATGATTCGGAAAACAATGGCGCAAGTTTCGAGAGTTGAATCGTCCGTTAGGTCGCTCAAATGGGTCCCGAACCGAAAGTTATAAAAACTACGTTAAATATTTACAATTTAAACCCTACACTAATATCTATTATCCATTTCAATTTATAACTTTTATATATATTCAAAATTTATATAAAAATATCTCATTTCCATCTCTAAATAAACACACACTCTCCAAGTATCTCTCTCTCCCTCTCATACCCACCGGCGGCCGGCCACCACCTCCGGCCACCGCCGCCACCACTGCTCCACCGCCGGAAAAGTTTTCCGGCGAGATTTTTCCGGCGACTTCAAGAATGCTCCTCGTGAGCCGATCTAACCAACCCGATACCTCACTCTCCTCCACGCGCCGTCTTCCCTCCCCATCCGGCAACCACAGCCGCAACCCATCACCACCATCATCACCAACACCACCACCATCCCCGCCACCACTGTTGTACACCACAAAGGGTGCGTCGGGTTCGGGTCAGACCCGACAAGGGTCCGTTTGGTTTCATTTATAAACCAATTAGGGTGCGTTGGTTCTAGTATAGAAGCCAAGGGTGTGTTTGTTTTGCGAGTATAACACCCGAAGGGTGCGTTTGACAGCAAGGACAGCCGGGTCGGCTGTCGGGGGTAGCCGGGGAGGAACAAAGAAATGTTGGGTTTGGTTCGCGTCGGGTTGTAATACCCCTAGGGTGGGTTTGGTTCGCGTTGGGCTGTTAATACCACGAGGGTGTTCGTGGGTTTGTGGTTGGCAGCCGGGGGGTTGGGCTGTCGGGATGGGTTAGCAGCTAGGGGTGTTTGTTTGTCGGGTCGGGTTATGAGTTTAGCACCGGTGAGGGTGCGTTGGTTCGTGGTTTCGGGTTTAATAACAACAGATGAGGGGTGTTTGTTGTTTGGGTTAACAGCCGCGGGGGCGTTGGGTTCGGTGGTCATAAGCCCAAGAAGGGTGCGGTTGGTTTGTGTACACGCACCACAGGTGCGTTTGATTTTCATAGTGACAGCCATGGTGCGTTTGGTTCAGCCATGGTGCGTTTGGTTTTGTATACAACTAGGAGTGTCCGTTTGGTTTGGCAGTTTATGCCAAACGGGGGTGTTTGGTTTGGCAGTTTATGCCAAACGGGGGTGTTTGGTTTGGCAGTTTATGCCAAACGGGGGTGTTTGGTTTTGGGTTTAAGCCGAGTGGGGTGTGTTTGTTTTA
>BQNB010171954.1:0-13511 GCA_026074375.1 Tanacetum coccineum
AGTTTCCGCATAATCAATAGTGTTCAAATCAGTGTTTCATTATTGTTGCTTTAGAATTATCTAAGGAAACAAACCCTTTATAAGCTAAAGGTTAAGATCTATTCAGTAAACGATCCAATAAAGATTGCTCTGGCTCGCTTCAGGATTACTAATCTAGAATAAATCATCGAAGAAATCTAAGTCCGTCACCAAGCAGACAAGGAAAGTCTTCTGAATGCAATCTATGAACTCAAGAACAGCCAGAAAGGACCATCAAACTACTAGATTAGATACTAGTTATAGCTTTTAACCTAGCCACGGGATGTGTGGTATAAATAACAACACTTGTCAAATTTTGACTATGTACAATACAAAGGCAAGTTGTTCATGATATAATACAATGGCAATCCCGTTATACCTTGTTGTTTCATAATACCGATATATCCATCCTAAAACAACTTCTCTTATATCATCATCTCCGTCTCCATCGTTATAAATCATACCATGATTTATAAATAAATCATAGATACTTATTTGATATGAATTATCTATGTTGAAACCTAATTGTAGGCTTCATAGATCGTTTAGCCCATCTAGGATATCATAACATTGATCACGCAGCGGAATAACAAATAAGAACAACAATGTTATGAACAAGGTTTTATTCATAAACTAACTAATACATAGAGGATCATTGGTTATATTTGTTCTTCTTTATTCTGTATTGTTTAGTTTCTACCTAAACAATTGTTAGAGTCTCTCCATGGAAAATACTGAAAAAAACCACCACCCAAGAGGAAAGACCCTCCTAGTGGAAAGACAATGTATCTACAAAGAGTTTATGAGCTGCCAACCTATCACATTAAAGGTACGGAAGGCGCTGTTGGACTTATCGCTGTTTGAGCGAACTGAATCAGTGTTTTCCCGTAGCAACTGTACTGAAGACTGCAAGGTGAAGTTTGCTACTGGTACTTTAACTGAAGAAGCTCTATCACCTGTGAATTATTTTTGCCCAACCTATTAGGAATAAAAGAAGCTTACAAGATTACCTGGGTTGAAATTCAAGAAACTTTTGATAAAGAAATACTATCCCCGAACTGAAGATCCAAAATGGAAGATGAATTTTTACCATCTGACTGTGAAGGGGAATGATCTCAGGACATATGTGAGAAGATTCCAAGAATTGGAAACCTTGTGTCCCACTATGGTGCCAGATTCTGAGAAAATGATGGAAGTTTTCATTGGGGGATTGCCTCGAAGTATTAAAGGGAATGTTACCGCCTCTAAACCTCAAACTCTAGAGGAAGCCATTAACATATCCTAGAGGCTAATGGATCAGGTAACAAAGCACACTCTGGTGCAAGTATCAAGTGATCACAAACGAAAGTTTGACGACAAAAGAACTTTCAACAATAACAACTACCGCAACGATAATAATAACAACTACCGTAACACCAACAACCGCTACAATAATCACCAACCACAACAGAACAGAAGACAGATACCTTCAGGGCTATCGCCCAACACCCCCAACTGAAAATAATAGATATACTAGAAACCGTCCCCTGTGTAAGAAATGCACTCTTCATCACACAGGACCTTGCACTGTTAAGTGTAATATTAGCAACAAAGTGGGCCATCTGACTAAGAACTGCAAAAACAAAGGGTCAGCCACTGGAAGTAATCTACTACCTGTGACAGTTACTTACCATGCCTATGGAGAGAAAGGGCATTATGCAAATTAGTGCCGAAATACCACCAACAACAATGCCCAGGGAAGAGCCTACATGCTAAGGGATAGGAATGCTCATCAAAACCCAAACGTAGTTATGGGTATGTTCCTTGTAAACCAATATCTAGCTAGAGTATTATCTGATTATGGAGCCGATAAAAGCTTCGTATCCATATCTCTTGCCTCTAAGCTAAATATTCCACCCATTACAATAGATAATCCTTTACGATATCGATATGGCAGACGGAAACATAGTAAGTCACACACACCATTTTTCCGGGTGCCATCCTACCCATGGGTTAAACAACCTTTCAAAATTGATCTATGCTGATTAAACTGTAGTTTCGAAGTCGTCAAATGGTATGGATATTGTTATCTTAAGTACATGCTAGGATCATCTGTGACGAAAAGTCATCCACATTCCATCGACGGTGAAACTTTAACATCCTAGTGATCGTATTAAAACTCGACTAAATCACATATCCTGTATAAAAACGAAAGGATCATATACCAGGGGATGTTCAATTTTTGTAGCCAAATAATGAAAAGAAAGTCGGACAGAGAACGACTAGAAGACATACCGGTAGTCAAAGAATTCCCAGAAGTTTTTCCTGAAGATCTACCTGGCCTTCCTCCCGTTCGTCAAGTAGAATTTCAAATCGATTTAATTCCAGACGACACCCTGGTAGCCGACGCCCTTGTAGATTAGCTCATCATAAAATGCAGGAAACTATTAACCAACTTCAAGAGTGGCAAGAACGAGATTTTATTCACCAAGTACTGTCAACCTTGGGAGCTCCTGTCTTATTTTTAAAAAGAAAGACGGTCCCAATCAGAAGGTGTATCATTTACCGAGAGTAGAATAAACATACCGTAAAAGAATCGTTACCCATTTACCCAGGATCGATGACTTATTTGACCCAACTTCAAGGGTTTGAATGTTTACTCAAGAGATCGACCTTTGAGATCCAGGTTATCATCAACCTGGGAGAGTCATGGGATGAAGATATTCCAAGACTGCATTCAGAACAAATACCGGACATTATGAATTTCAAGTGATGCCATTTGGTTTAGACAACGCAGCTACTGTATTCATGGATCTTCCATACTCGATGTGTAAACCATACTTGGATTAAAATTTGTATAGGTTCATCGATGATATTCTTATCTACTCCGTAACAAAGCAGAGCACGCAAATCATCTGAGAAAAAAGCCTAGAATTAACTCAAGAAAGAAAAGTTGTTATGCCAAGTTTCTCCAATGTGATTTCTGGATTCATATCGGGTAATTTCTTGGACACTAAATGAAAAGTCAAGGACTTCATGTTGACCCCGCCAAGATTGAAGCAGTTAAGAATTGGGCATCTCCTACTACACCTATAGAAATACATCAATTCTTAGGACTTGTCGGCTACTACCGGAGATTCATCGAAGGTTTTTCTAAGATTGCAAAGTCTTTGACTGAATTAACCCAGAAAAATAAGAAGTATATCTGGGGCGAAGATCAAGAGTCGACTTTCTAATTATTAAAACAGAAGCTTTGTAAAGCTCCAATCTTAGCATTACCATAAGGAAACGGCGATTTTGTTGTTTACTGTGATGCACTCCATCAAGTCAGGGAAGCGTTTAATGCAAAGAGAGAAAGTTATTGCATATGCATCCTAACAGCTCAAACTCATGAAGAAAACTATACCACTCATGATCTCGAATTAGGAGCAGTTGTGTTCGCTCTTAAAATTTGGAGACACTACCTATACGGTACAAAGTGTAATGTGTTCACTGATCATAAAAGTCTTCAGTATATCCTTGATCAGAAAGAGTTGAACAATTAGACAACCGCCGTTCTTAAAATTACTTGCAGATAATGATTATGAAATTCCGCATAACATCCTTGGAAGCAATTTTGTAGCAGATGCCTTAATCCAGAAGGAACAAATCAAACCACTCCGAGTTAGATCATTAGTTATGACAATTCATCCAACTTACCCCATAAATAACTTAAAGCATAAACCGTAAGCAACTCAAAGAAAGACAACAATGCTGAAAACTTACGAGGAAGGACAAAGCATTTGAAAATACATCCTGATGAACATCGTTGTATTAAGAACCAAAGCTGGTTACCACTCTTTGGTAATCTGAGAGACTTGATCATGCATGAGTCCCATAAATCAAAATATTCCATTCACCCGGGTTCTGACAAGATGTATTAGGATCTTAAGAAACTCTATTGGTGGCCTAACATGAAGGCAATCATCGCTGAATATGTTGGCAAATGTTTAACATGTTCTAGAGTTAAGGCAGAATGTCAGAAGCCATCCGGTTTACTGGTACAACCGAAGATTCCTATGTGGAAATAGGAGAGAATCACAATGGATTTCATCACAAAACTACCCAAAACATCAAACGGACATGACACAATCTGGGTCATTGTCGATCGCCTTACCAAATCCGCACACTTCATCCCTACCTAAGAGACAGATAGTATGGAAACCCTTACAAGGTTATACATCAAAGAAATAGTCTCTCGGCATGGCGTGCCAATATCTATCATTTCGGATCGTGATAGTCATTTCACATCCAGATTCTGGCAATCATTACAAAGTGCTTTGGGTACTCAATTTTGACATGGAGTACGGTATATTCATCCTAGAAACAGATGGAACAAAGTAAAAGGAGCCATTCAAACACTCAAAGACCTGCTTCGATCGTGTATAGATTTTGTAAAAGGATAGAAATACACTTACAATTGTAGAATTCTCATACAATAACAGTTACCATGCCAGTATCAAGGCATCACCATTTGAGGCACTTTATGGTCGAAAGTGCAGATCACCTATTTGCTGGGCCGAAGTTAGAGATGTTTAACTTACATGACCAGAAATAATCCATGAAACCACTGAAAAGATAGTGCAAATTCAACAACGCTTGCAAGCTGCTAGAGACCGGCAGAGAAGTTATGCCAATATAAGATGAAAACCTTTAGAATTTCAAGTTAGAGATCGTGTTATGTTGAAAGTATCACCTCGTAAAGGTGTCATCGATTTCAAAAAACGAGGAAAGGTTAACCCTCGGTACATTGGACCATTCAAAATCCTTGAACGGATTGGCCCAGTGGCATACAAACTAACTAGAGCTTCCCTGAATACTTTATAATGTCCCATGAGTACTTCCTCACATTTCTAATCTAAAGAAATGCGTATCTGACGAATCCCTTGTCCATATCCAATGCACGAGCTTCGGCTTGATGACAAATCTCAACTTTGTAAAGAACCATGGGAGATATGATCGAGAAGTCAAGCAACTAAAACAAAGTCGTATTCCTATAGTCAAAGTAAGATGGAACTCTAAAAGAGGACCAAAATTTACGTGGGAATGCGAAGATCAAATTCGTGCCAAGTATCCACATCTATTTTCAAACATCACTCCAACATCCAACTAAATCTCTGGACGAGATTTCTTTTAAGGGAGGGAGACTATAACAACCCGCAATTTGTCATCAATGTAAATAATCCAACAATTCATATTAATATGCAAGTAATATCCATCGTATATATAATATATACCACCTTTTTACATGGAAATTTTTGCTTTATCTCATTATGCAACGTAACTTGCATCTCTAAAGTAAACGAGCTCACACAACCTCTATCAATGCCATCTATATCTATGTTTATATCATGTAAACATCCTAATATGTCAAGTCTATATCTTAATATCATTTTATCAAGTATACTATTCATTTAACGCACTTTTCAAAACGTTATTCAAACAAGCATTAAACGTTAACGTTTACATCTAAACCCTAATTATATATAATGTATACATATAAAATGAATGTACAAGCTTTTAAAGCATGTGTATAAGTATCATAGAACAACATTTGAATATCTTTTCCCTCCTAAATCAAGTTACAACTTTCTAAAGCTTAATGTACAAGTCAATAATGCAAGAAAGTTAAACTAGGTCATTTTACCTCCAAATTCATTTTAGTTTCTTACTACCACTTTAACACAAGGTACAAGCACTTAATGCACAATATCTAAACCCTAAATTATAAACCCTAATTCGTTCTAAAACCCTAATCTAAAACAAATGAAACCCTAAAACCCTAATTTTACTTTAAACCTAAAACTAAACCCTAAACCTTAAAACTAAGCCCTAAACCCTAATCCTAAACACTAAACCTTAATCCTAACACTAATCTTAAACCTTAAACTATCTTAAACCCTAACCCTAACTCGAATTAAAACCAAAAATCCTAACCCGAAACCCTAAACCAACCCGGCACCCTTTTTACTTCATTTTTACCCATTTTTAATCCAACCAAGCACCCTAGCACCTCTATGACATCACCACCACATCACCAAGCAGCTTACAAGCACCTTATTCACCTCCTTTGGCCACTAAGTATAGTAATGTCACCTCCTTGTTACTCCTTTGTAGATGAACCCCCCTAAAACCTCAACACCTTGCATTCATAGTCTTCTAGCCCTCAATACTCATCACTTAGCATCCCTTAATCCCCACTCTGCAGCCCTTGATCCCCACAACAAGAAAACTTGGGCACCAAGCTCATTTGAACACTATAAATAGCCAAAACAAGCAACCCTTTCATTTCATCCTTTAAACTCAAACACACACACTCAAATGGAGTTCTAGCTATTCTATAGCAGTAGTATAAGATCAAGTGAAGTCCCTAAGCTCAGAATAGAAGCCAAGAATCAAGAGAAAAGAACCCTTGAAGTCGTTACTAGGCGTACGAACTCAAAACCCCATTATCCGACCCATTATAGCTCAAGTAAGCTCAACAATAATGTTCACATAAGTAAATAAACAGTATATTAGAAAATTGTTCATCATACTCTTAAGAACCTATATGAACTCTGTTTTAAGCTTGAAACCACAAACCCATGTGTTTTTTTGGTAAAAACCCTAAAAACGACCCATTTTTATTTTCTAGCTAACGAATCCTTTTTCTAAATTTTGTTATGTTAGAACATCTTATTTTAGCTTATTCTAATAAGCTATAACCTGCAAAATCTTTTAGGGAATCTTAAAATATTCTTGCTGGCTTTTTTTTGGACTTGTTTGGCAAATATTTCCATGTATAGGGTTATATATCGTAACTTCCTGAAATTTATATCTAAAGGGGCTGAAAATATCTTATCTAAAGTTATAACTATAAGTACCTAATTTACCAAGTTTTAAATTTAAAAAGTATAAATTATATATACAATATATATAAAGGACTAAACTTGTAAAAGTTTATAAACCAAGGGTAATAATATGCCAATTTTGCAAACTTAAAAATATAAGATATACTATTTTTTATTAATTCATAAAAATATAAAATTAATATAATAAAATCATTTTATTAAAACCCGACACATTTATCGTTATTAATCATAAATCGACGCATTATTTCGTTATATATTTAACATAATTTATCATCAACTAACTTTTGAAGAAACTAAACTTTCGTCTCACGTTACAAGGAATTTCATATGAAGGGTTTCATTTGAGTTTTTGTTTTGACGAGTTTGCTGGGTTTACGATTTAATGTGCCCTGGCTCCTCAAACGATACTACATGGCCTCTGGATTATGATAGCCCGAACAACGATACAATATTTCCATAATTTAATAAATCAAAGATATACGTTAAACTTTATGAAGTTTTGAAAAACATAAAACTATCACACTAAGACTTGACATATCACCCCAGGTTGCGTGACGAAGCCGTTGCTTTTACTTGATATACTTTTGCTATCAATCAGATTTCCCTATACTGTTAAGGTGAGTTTATAGCCTCACTTTTAAATCTTCTATTTCATAAACCCGTGAGGGGGATACATGCTATAAACCATGAATACAAGTGTTTTCTAATGTATGAATCTTGGTATAATACTTATTGCATCTGTTGTTTAAGTCCCTTTATGCCAAAAGACCCCCACCATAATGGACCATTAATCACTTGCGAGTGAACATGAATATTGTGAATATGCCTATTGGGATTGACAAATCCCGTTTGTGTTAGCCGGATAGGTAACCAAACGCACTATATTTGAAACTCATAGGTATATGTCAATTACCTACGCGGGGGCCATTATCTTTATATATATCATTATTGATATATATATATATATATACTAGTCGCAGTTTTGAGTGCCATGAGCCTTAGACGCAATACATACGGTTTTCCCTAATAATTGTACTCATGTGCAATTATTACACATATGGGATGTATAACAATGTAAACTCCCTCCTAGATGAACTAGTATTCACACTATTTATTATAAACAAATAATTTCACTCAACCATTTGTGTTTGACCTTTTAGCATGTTTATCTCAGGTAACTGAACATCTTATGGCACGGAGTGACACGGACTTGAAGATGGCTAAACTGTTATCATTCAAACTTTATGTTTTCATGTAGATTTTGGGACATCTGTTTGTAAAAACTCTGATGAAATAATGAATGATAACTTATCTTTTAAAAACATCTCTTTCGAGTCATTTTCTATGATTATGACTGTTGTACTATGAAATAATACCCGTATTAGCTTCCGCTACTATATGTTAAAAATGGGGGTGTTAAATCTTTTCACCCTCATGGTAAGCATGGCCACTTGCCATTTGAGATCCATATCTTCAAGATCATCAGTATCAATATGCTCCAGATCTTCATTGTCCAATTGTGGACTATTAGATTGATTTGCAAAGAAGGAAAACATGACATCATCAGTATAAATTGAGGAAGAAGCTTGTCCTTGTAAACTAGGAGTAGAAACTTCATGAGCAGTATTATCTGCTTCATTAGTACTGCTAGTGTTTTCTAAAGATACAAAAGCCACATTCTGAGAGTTTGAGCTTGATCTTGATTGGACTTTAATCTCATATTCATACACCTTCATATTATTATACAAATCATCCATGTTTAATATGTCTAGATCAGATTTGTTTCTCATGATTAAAGCAATATTGTTCCAAGCTAATGGTAGACTTCTCAACAACTTCAGATTTGCATCTTCCTGAGAGATAACTTCACCATGAATTTCCAATTGGCTGATGATTTTCTAAAACCTATCATAGGTTCTATCCAGTCCTTCAGATCTTGATGCAACAAAATTCTCATATTACTGCTTCAGAATGGTTTTCTACATTTTGTTTGATTCTTTGTTACCTTCAAACCTGGCCTTGATTGCTTTCCATAAGGTCTTTGCTTGATTCCATGAAACTTCAATATATGCTCATCAGGAATGGCCAACAACAAAGTGCTTTTTGCTTTCCATTCATTCTTTCTTGCTAGCTTTTGTTCAGCAGTTTTAGGAGGAATGGGACCTTCAGTACCAGCACTAGCTGATGCAATAACAGGTGCTCACCATTTACAATAACCTCCCAAAGAGCATAATCAGTGTGAGTAAGATATTGCTCCATTCTCATGCTCTAAAGATCATAGTCTCTAGTTTTGAGTACTGGAAGTTTTAGTGCATACACTGTTTGGGTAGTTTCTGATTGTGACTCCATCTTCTCTTTGAATATGAGATCTTATATAGATGTAGTGTTCTTCTTATTAAAAGTTTCTCAACAAGCTCTGATACCACTTGTTGATCCCTTTTGAACAGATCTTACTTAGCTTGTTAAAGCTTAGTTGTATTGGATAGATCCAAAACAACTATAGTAGAAACCAAGATTGTAAATACTACAAACTATGCGGAATCTAGCTTGTAATACTAAGAAGAACAATAAAACAAGATCTTAAACTTTCAATATATTAAACACAATCAAAGTTACAAAATAACCTTGAAACTATGAATACTAACTATATTTGCTATGAAAACTATATAAAACTTGATATCTAGATCAATGCCGTAGAGTTCCTTTTATACACCAAGGAAACCCTAATGGGCTACAAAACGCGTTACATGATCATGAATATATATTCCTAATATATCTCATGCATATCACATAAGCAATACTAACTATTATAACTAACAATACTAATAGACTGACAATACTAACATTTTGTACTGACAGTACTAACTATAACACTAACATTACTAACTTAGCTTGGCAGTACTAAGTCTTCTCTTGGCAGTACTAAGTTGAACCAGCAGTAAAAACTTATAGAAGTCCTTAATTCCCAACACTTAGTATCTTGCTCATGCACCTAATCCGTATCATGCTTATGTACTTAATTAGTGATATGTTTCAGGTAGTCGGAATAGTATGATATGTACTTATTCAGTATCATGCTGTATCGTGCAATTTTCATATCAGACATAACTTAAATTTCAATTAGACGCTAATATAGATTTCACTGAACAAACACAATATGTAGTTTTAATTCAGTTAATAGATAGTTCAGAGTATAGTATTATTATTTAGTTAAAAATTAGTTTAGTGATAGATTTATAACCCAGTCAATAGCCAGTTCAGAAATAGCCTCAGATTCATTCAGATAAAAATGTGCTATAAGCACTTAGCCATAATAGATACTTACGAAATCATATCAAGTAATAAGTTAAAACTAGGTATACGCATGTAGCCATGTAGCATATTCGCTCAAGATGGACACATGACCTATGCTGGAAACATCATGCTTATGTTTCAGTTTATATTTTAGTTTATGATTCATATCATTTCAATTTTCGTTATCTTACTAAGTCGTAAGGACTTACCGTTCTCAGTTTCATGTTTTGTTGGTTTGTAAGATGAGATCAAGCTACGTGTTTGATGTGGCATAATGGGTTAAAATGGTGTAGCTCATGGGTTAGGTAATGAGCTTCTCATTTCCATCATTTGTTATCAGTTTAGAATGCCCCAAAGCAAGTCATTATCAATAACAAGTTTTTTATAGTACAAGTCATGTACTTTTCATAGTTACGATTTTTAGAGGGGCGTTTGGAATAAGCCTATTTACATGTAAAAGTTACGCTTCCGCTTATTTTATTAACATACATAGATTTCAAACATGTTATATGTTATAAATGAAATGAGTTTTCAAAAGTTCATGTTTTAATGTTTAGTAGATATACGAGTTTCAGTATTGATGATATCAAATAACGTCTAATTATTGCGTCATTTATCTCGTCTATATTGATCGGTTTATACTATTTTATATAATATTTGATACTTGATTGCTTATCTTTATGAATCTCAATTATTATCGAGCAATTGGTGAAAGTTAGAGAAAAGAAGGTGTTTTAGAGCATAAACGAAGAAGTTCAAGAAAGTATACTGCATTTGACATCTATACGCTATATCATTCTAGACAAATACGCCGTATCTAAAGACTTAGACGAATTCAAAACCATTGCCTGACTTTGAAGAATACTTCGTATCTACATCAGTAGATACATCGTATATGAAACTTTGGTCAACTTTCAGAACAAGCAAGAAGACCTCAATACGCCATATCCAAATACATCAATACGCCATATTAGGAGGCGGTGAAGGATTATTCTAAAATATAATAATTTGTAAAAAGAGCCCACGCTTAAATACGATATCGGCTCGTATTGGACTCTCACCATACGTCGTACGAAACAATATTTTGAGAACTTATATATAGTAAACCTAGCATTCTATTTTCATCAAGGATAAAAGAGTAAGAACCACCAAGTATGATTCTCAGACGATTTTAGAAGACAAGAAGGTCCTGTAAGTGCATTTGTTCCATAGGAAAACACTTTGTAATCATTATACTCCGCAGTAATTGTTCAGTTAGCGTATCGTTTCTTATGAACTCTACTTTAATCGTTTTTGTTTCGATTAAAAGTCTTCTTGATGCTGTTTTAATTACTGCTGCTCATGTTTGTGTTAATGCTGCTCAGCTGAAGTTAGTGCTGCTCATGAACTTCAAAGAAAATATGCTAAGTGTTTACTACTGGTAGTACACAGTTACTACTGCTAGTAAATATTAGTACTGCTAGTGAAAATATTCTAAGTAGTTATACAAAAGTTACTACTGTTAGTACAAAGTTAATGCTGCTGAAGGAGTTAATGCTGCTAGTGAAGAAGTTAGTACTGCTGATTTAGTTAGTACTGCTTATGTGATTTATATGAGATAGTTGTGTAAAAGATATGTATAACTTATTTGTTTAAAAGATTTGATATACTTAGGAAAGTATTGTAAGCTGTTTAGGACTCCTTGGTGTATAAATGGAGGTTCTAGGGCATAGAGTTGGATGTGAGTCATTCATAGAATTATCATAGTTTCAAGGTCTTTGTAACCCTAATACTTTGAGAGTATTCGTATTTTTATTATAATATTGGAGCTTATTTGTTGAATTGTATGTTCCTTGTGTTTTACTATTTCATTAAAAATTCTTCTTAATATTAAAGATTAGATTCCGCATAATCTTTAATACATTCACACAAAGTTTCTACTATAGTTGTGTTAGATTTATCTAATATAACTAAACCTTAAACAAGCTTAAGAAATTTGATCTATTAAAGTGGGTCCAACAAGTGGTATCAGAGCTTGTTACTTTAAGAAACTTTGCTAGAAGATATGGATCAAGATTCTGCACACATGGTGGCTGCATCCAAAGTTCCCATGCTCAAACCAGGTGAGTTTGAGTTATGGAGGATGAGGATTGAACAATACATCCAGATGATAGACTATGCACTGTGGGAAGTCATAGAGAATGGTGCAACCTTGCCAAAAATAGTAGTTGTGGAAGGTGTTGAAAAAATGATGCCTATTACATCTGCTGAAGATAAGGCTCAGAGAAGATTAGAAGTAAAGGCTAGAAGTACTTAAATGATGGGCTTTCCCAATGAACACCAGTTAAAGTTTAACTCTATAAAGGATGCTAAGAAGTTGCTGGAAGCTATAGAAAAGAGATTTGGTGGGAATGCAGCTACTAAGAAGACTCAAAGAAATCTCTTAAAGCAGCAATATGAAAACTTCACTGCTCCAATCTCAGAGATGCTTGATCAAACCTTTGATAGGCTTCAAAAGCTTGTGAGTCAGTTGGAGCTTTTGGATGAAAAACTTTCACAAGAAGATGTTAATCAAAAGTTATTAAGAAGCTTGTCACCTGAGTGGAACACACGTGCTGTTGTGTGGAGGAATAAAGCTGAGTTAGAATTAATGAGCATGGATGATCTCTATAACAACCTCAAGGTGTATGAACCAGAAGTCAAAGGGATGTCTAGTTCAAGTTCAAGCACACAGAATATGGCTTTTGTGTCCTCTTCAAATAACAACACTAGCAACTCTAAGTTACTACTGCTAGCACTCAAGTTAATACTGCTTACTCTATAAATATTGATAACTTGAGTGATGCTGTTATTTGTTCATTTTTTGCTAGTCAACTAAATAATCCTTAACTTGCACATGAGGACTTGCAACAAATCCATCTTGATGACATAGAAGAGATGAATTTGAGATGGCAAATGGCCATGTTGACTATGAGGGCTAGAAGGTTTTTGAAGAATACATGAAGGAAGCTTACTGTTAATGGTAATGAGACTATTGGTTTTGATAAGTCTAAAGTGGAGTGCTACAAATGCCACAAGAGGAGACATTTTGCTAGGTAGTGTAGAGCTCCAAGAAAACAAGACAACAAGAAGGAAAACTCAAGAAGGAGTGTGCCTATGGAAACATCTACTTCTACAGCTTTGGTGTCATGTGATGGTCTTGGTGGATATGATTGGAGTGATTAGGCAGAGGAAGGACCTAATTATGCACTCATGGCTTATTCATCTTCAAGTTCTGACTCAGAGGTATCCAATGATTCAAATTGTTTAAAATCTTATTTTGTATGGAAACTGTTAAATTACTTAAATCTC
>BQNB010171955.1:0-13511 GCA_026074375.1 Tanacetum coccineum
GGAAAAATCAACTGTTTCTTCTCTTCTTGAAGAAAAGAAAAAGTTGAAGTCTGATTTCAAAATTCGCGAAGACGAGCTTCTTGATAAACAAATTCAACTTGAGAATAAAATAAAGGAATTAGATAATATTTTGGTAAAAACGGGTCAATCGATTCAAACGATGCACATGCTTTCACATAAGCCAGATTCGTTTTACCACACCGAACAGAAAATGGCTTTGGGTTATCAAAATCCTTTTTATCTCAAGCAAGCTCAGCAGAAGCAACATAGTTTATATAATGGCAAAGTTCTATTAGAAAAGCATGATCCTCCTGATGTGTATGATTCGGAGGAGACACTGCAATTTGCTCAAGAGAGTTGCTTAAAATGAAACAATTGAACAAAGAAATAAAACCGGCAAATTATACAAAGATTAATCATCTTTCGGGGGTTTTTGTTTCTTAAACGGCCAAGTCACGTGAAGAGTTGTATTTTTTAAATACTTCCAAAATGGCCAATGTTTCTAAATCAATTTCAACACCAAATGAAGAGTTTTCAGATGATACTACACTAAGTGTTGCACGTAAATTTCTAAATGAGGTAAAAAGCACCATTGTGACTCTTCAACGTGTTGTTAAACAAAAAATGACTTTAGATATACATAATTGGTCGTCTTCTGTTCACCAAGAGATTCACAAAATTGTAAAAGATGAAAATTTTCCTATCGTTAACCAGGTTGATGCTAGAGTGCAAAATTTCGAAATACAATTTTTAAAAGAAGCAGCTGAATTTGTTCGAGACTTCAAATCAACAAATGAAGCTGGTGAATCTCTTGCTAGGCACAAGGCTTTGAAATTTGAAATTTGAAATTGAGCGTCTCTTGAGACCAGTTATCAGTCAGGATATTATGTTTATTGTGCAAAGTAATTCTGTTGTAGATACATCAAATCTCCAAACTGAGCTTGATCGTACAAAAGAACAATATGAAAATTGTATCATTAAAAAGGAGAATGAATATGCTAAACTTTGGAATGATTGGTACAAAAAATGCGAAGAATGCAAATATGACAAAATTTCGTACGATAAAGCTTATAATGACATGCAACAAAATATCGAACGGTTGCAAACTCAGTTGGGAAATCTCAAGGGTAAAAGTAAGGATACTTCATGTTTATCAGATACCCTTGATTCTTTATCTCAAAAACTAGAGAATAAGAACGTGGAATTAGAGTTTCAGGTTTTGAATTATGCTAAAGAAAATGCTTATCTTAAGACCACATACAAGAACTTGTTTGACTCTATCTCTGTGACACAAACTCAAACCAAAACAATAATTGACTCTTTGTAAAAAAAATCACATGACACGATTTATGAAAATGCTAAGCTAAGAGCCCAGTTATTTGATAAGGTTTCTGAACAAAAGGACATCACCAAAGGTACGAGTGTGAATACTAAGTTTGCAAATCAGTCAACCGAGAGGAAACCGTCTTTGCAATCTTTAAGAAATAATTTTGTTGTGAGACAACCAAATGCATTTCAATCTGAACGTCCAAAATTTTCAAATACTCGGATTCCTCCAAAGGTTGTTGAGACAAATGATTTGTCAAACCCAGTCACTTCAAACTCGGTACCTACCACCACTGAATCAAAAGTTGTGACAAATGACAAAGTGATTGCCCCTTGGAATGTTTAGAATTAATCCGTTTAAGACTTCTAGGGAAGATAAATTTGTGCCTATTAACAAAGTTAGAGCAAGCGTTAGGATAAATTCGATCACTGTTTCACAACCTCATGTCATCACTAAAAAAGTTGTTAATTCTAATTCAAATGGTTTGTCTTCAACAGGCATAGACATCACTACTAAAACCAAAAGGCCACAGCCTAGGAGAAATACAAAGAATGATAGGGTCCCTTCTACGTCTAAGAGTAGTTGCAACAAGAATAAAGAAGTTGAAGTAGAAGAACACCATAGGAATTTCTTGCTTTCTAAGAATAAGAAACATATGTCATCTGAATGTAATAACGTTAAGCTTGTTATTTGGAATGATAAATATGAAGTTGTTTGTGCTATGTGTAAGCAATGTCTAATTACTTCTAATCATGATGTTTGTGTGCTCAATTATGTGAATCGCATGAATTCTCGTAATGCTAACCAAGTGCAAATGTTTCAAATGTTGCAAATCAAAAGAAACATAAGCCAAAAGTCAGGAAATCTAAGAAGTTAGGGTCCAAAGAAAGACTTGCTTTACCTACGCCTAGTAAACCTAGATTTTTCCTTAGGTAGTCACCAACTGGACGAATTTTTAACCTTAAAGAAAAAATAATCACATCTAGTGAATCTGAGTGTCAGTCTAACTGCTCAAATGGTGATAATGCATGTACTTCTAACCCTCAGGAAGCTACAATCAAACAGTTTCCAAATTCCACTTCTTTTCTTGGCAGGTTATCCAAATTTGTTTATGGTACGTCGACTCGGGTTGTTCCAAGCATATGATCGGGAATCTAAAGCTTCTCATCAATTTAGTCTGGAAGTTTTTGGGAACTGTTCACTTTTGAAATGATCATGATGCTGCAATTTTGGGTTACGGTGATCTTTAATGGGGAAATGTATTGATCACCAGGGTTTATTTCGTTAAGGGCTTGGGCCATAACCTGTTCTCGGTTGGGCAGTTTTATGATTCAGATTTAGAGGTCGCTTTCAGAAGGAACATCTGTTTCGTTAGAAATCTAAAAGGAGTTGATTTGTTGAAAGGAAATCATACAACAAACCTTTACACCATCAATCTCCATGAAATGGCATCTGCATCTCCAATTTGCCTCATGGCTCGTGCTACTTCTACCAAGTCTTGGTTATGGCATCAACTTTTATCCCACCTCAATTTTGACACCAAAAATGACCTTGCTAAGAACGATCTCGTCACCGGTCTTCCAAAATTCAAAAAATAATAAAGAACGTCTTTGTCCCTCATGTGAGCAAGGAAAAAGCAAAAAGGCATCTTACCCACCCAAACGTGTTCTAAATTCTAAGCAGCGGTTACACCTTCTTCACATGGATTTGTGTGGTTAAATGAGAGTCGAAAGCATAAATGGTAAGCGGTATGATCTGGTGATTGTAGACTATTACTCTCGTTACACGTGGGTACACTTTCTCAGATCAAAAGATGAAGCACCAGAGGAGATTAAAACCTTTCTCAAGAAAATTACAGTTCTACTGCAAGCTCCAGTCATTATTGTAAGAACCGACAACGGCACAGAATTCAAGAATCAAGTGCTTAAGGAATACTTTGATAGTGTTGGCATCTCTCACCAAGCGTCTTCTGTCAGAACACCTCAACAAAATGGAGTCGTGGAATGAAGAAATCGGACGTTAGTGGAGGCTGCTAGAACAATGTTGATTTTCTCTCGTGCATCGTTATTCTTATGGGCTGAAGCAATTGCTACTGCGTGCTACACTCAAAACCGCTCCATCATTCACTATTGATTTAACAAAACACCATACGAGCTCATTAACGGCAGAAAACTAAACATCTCATTTCTACATGTATTCAGGGCTCTCTGTTATCCCAAGAATGACTGTGAGGACATTGGGAAGCTTGGTGCAAAAGGTGGTATTGGCTTCTTCATTGGTTATTCTGCTACTTCCTGTGCTTACAGGGTTTACAACCGACGGACAAAGAAAATCATGGAGACAATGAATGTGACATTTGATGAGCTTTCAGCTATGGCTTTTGAACAACGCATTTCAAAACCTAGGCTTCAAAGCATGACTTCTGGACAAATCAGTTCAGGACTCGATCTTACTTATGCTCCGTCAACAATAACAACTCAACAACCAACTGAACGTGAATTGGATTTACTGTTCGAAGCTATGTATGATGATTACATTGGTGGTCAACCGTCAGTTGCTACAAGAACTGCTCCGGCTGCTCAAGCACATCAGGTTCTCCAGACTCTAACGGCATCTACAACAATAGTAGACACTGCACCAACACCAACAAATTCATCCTTTCAAGCTACAAATATTCAAAACACGTTACAAGATGTTGACGAGCTCGAACCAGAACAAATACATGTTCAGCAACAAGATAATTAAGCGTCACTCCAGCCCAAAATAGTTGTTAATAATGTGCCAAATGCTATGCTCGATGGGAATACGTTTGTAAATCCATTTGCTCCACCATCCACAAGTGATGCTGAATCATCATCTTCATAATATGTGGATCCATCGAACATGCATACGTTTTATCAACCTTACCCTCACGAATATTTATGGACTAAGGATCACCCTCTAGAACAAGTTATAAAAGAACCCTCACGACCAGTTTTAACAAGGAATCAACTCCGAACAGATGGTGACATGTGCATGTATGCATTAACTGTGAGCTATATGGAACCAAGAAATGTCAAAGAGGCTATGACCGACCCTGCATGGATTGAATCAATGCAAGAAGAGCTTCTCCAGTTCAAAAGCTTGATGTATGGGAGCTAGTTCCTGCTCCAGATAACATAAAACCCCTTACTTTGAAATGGTTATTCAAAAACAAGCATGATGAAAAGAATACAGTCATCTGAAACAAGACTCATCTGGTAGTGAGAGGGTATCATCAAGAGGAAGGAATAAATTTTGAAGAATCCTTCGCTCCGGTTGCTAGGATGGAAGCTATCAGGATATTTTTGGCCTACATTGCACACAAATTGTTTACTGTATTTCAAATGGACGTGAAAACTGCTTTCTTGCATGGTACGTTAAAAGAAGACGTGTACGTGTGTCAACCTGAAGGTTTCATGTCTACAAGTTAAAGAAGGCTCTATATGGGTTAAAGCAAGCACTAAGGGCATGGTATGACAAATTGTCAAAGTTTCTCCTACAGAATCACTTCTTCAAAGGCACTATTGATCCAACGCTGTTTATAAGACGCTTCGACGAGGACATCTTAGTGATACAGGTCTATGTAGATGATACTATCTTTGGTTCTACAAACCCTAGGTATACCCAACTATTTGCTGACTTTATGAAAAGCCGCTTCAAAATGTCAATGATGGGGTAAATGACAATTTTCCTTAGTTTACAAGTTAACCAATCCCCCCGTGGCATCTTCATAAACCAGTCCAACTACGTGTTAGAAATCCTTAAAAAATATGGAATGGAAACTTGTGATCCCGTTGGAACTCTAATGGAGATCAAAGACAAGCTTGACCTTGACAAGAATGGGACTCTAGTCGATGCAATGAAATATCGTAGCATGATTGGTGCCCTAATGTATCTTACGTCAAGCAGACCGGACATTGTACATGCTACTTGTTTATGTGCTCGGTACCAGGCTAAGCCAACCGAGAAGCACCTCAAGGAGGTTAAAAGGATCTTTCGCTATCTCCGGGGAACCGTTAATATGGGTCTCTGGTATACGAAGGATTCTGGTTTTGAACTAACTGGATTTTCAGATGCTGATTATGCGAGATGTAAAGACACCTTCAAGAGTACTTTCGGTGGAGCTCAATTCTTAGGTGAAAAGCTGGTTAGCTGGTCCTCAAAGAAACAAGACTGTACGACGCTATCAATCGCGAAGCAGAATATGTATCTCTATCCGCTTGTTGTGCCCAAGTCATTTGAATGCGGACACAGTTAACGGATTATGGCTTTCAATTCAACAAGATTCTAATCTATTGTAATTCGAAATCAGGCATAGCCATATCCTGCAACCCGGTCCAACACTCAAGAACAAAACACATCGATGTCCGCTACCATTTCATAAAGGAGCACGTAGAAAATGGTACGATTGAACTGTATTTTGTCAAGACGGATTACCAACTGGCCGACCTCTTCACCAAAGCTCTTCTAGTGGATCGATTCAACTACTTGGTTCGTCGCCTTGGTATGCGCAGCTTGTCTCCAACGGAACTTGAACGTCTTGCAAAATCTCGGTAATTCTTTGTATATATTTTTTTCCAAAGAAAAAAACTCATAAAATATAAAATATAAAACCTTAGAAAACAAAATACAAAATCTAAAAACTTTCAAAATACAAAAATAGAATCTTCTCGACATGTTCTCTCGAAAACGGATAACATTCTGCGAACCCTTAGAAATGTTGATTAATATTAACACAGGTGAATTAAATGAAGTCGAGCGACGAGTTCAAATATTTCAAATCATGTACTTTCGCATTTTTTTTCTCTCGACGATTCTAAGTAAATGTAGTTAGGGACTCGGTCTCCAAACGAAAAGGAAACTGTTCATTTATGTCCATTTATCTAAATACGGGAAGACTCATATCTTCCGGTCTTCGAGCAAAGTCATATAACATTAAAAAGTTTTGAATGCTCAAGAGAAGTTTTAAGGATAATGATCGGTAAATAAGATAATATCTCATACTATTTTCTGGTGGTAGCACAAATTTTTCTAGATTTTCTCAAAAAGAAATATTCAAATTTCTTTCACATTTGTGTGCTCAACACATCTCCCACACCAGGTTTTCAATACTATTCAATTAATTTGTGGGGAGTATAATAATATGATCAGTCTGCATGCACTCCTGCTATCCCAAACTTTAGTGAGGCTCATGTGAATTCGGACATTAATTGTGTTTAATTTAATAATTGTCAAAAATTGTAAACACAATATGCAATTTTGAGGGGAGTATTGTGATTTAAAATGTGATCATTTTCGGATTAATAACGGATACGGTCTTACATTCTCTTTCAAGTGCTTACCTAAACATCGATTTTGCAAAAACATCTTTCATAATCTGGTGATATGTGTAGGGGGAGTTTTTTGGGTAACTTGGACACAATCAATGTGTCTCAAATGATTTCTCAGACACGTGATTGATTTTTCATCAATGGTTTTATGGATTCTTCACCATGGCAATATCTCAAAGACCGACCCAAACCTGTTTTTTCAGGGAGTTATTAGGCCAGTTAAGGTAGGTATATTCGTTAAAGATACAGGCAGAACCGAAGGGATCACACAGGAACACTCCATTAGATAGAGTAGAAGTCCTAGGTTGATTGAAAAAAAAAGGAGTAAGTGATGAATTAAGGGGAACAGTGCGATGAGGATGGAGTTAGTGCTGGAAATTTTAACCCAACAAGGTTTAGTCATGAGAGGTTCGGTAAGCACTGAAGGGGTTGAAGAATGAAAAAGGAATTGTAAGGATAAAATGGGTGAAAAGAAGAAGCCTCATACAACCTTAGGCAGAACGGGTCAATGCATAATCTCTCGTATTCACAAAGATGTTTTGATATGTAGACAAGTCCTCATGGACCCAGTGATGCAATGCACAACCCATTCCTTTTAGCCACTCATATCTCTCAAAGATTTTGTTCATTTCTACGGAGATCAAAACATTTTATATCGGCTTTCTCATTTCGAGATCGTTGATATTGAAAAAAGGTTGGCAGTTCGCTCCAGCCTCTGATTACCAAATAATAAATGTGCACTTATAGAGTCTAGAGCAACGAGATCCATCAAAAAATCTTCACTAGGACAAATTACCTCAATATACAAAATGTTTGTACATCATTATAAAAATTTATGGTTACATTTAAGTTCTACGATTATCCTTGTGAATATTTGCAGATCATCAGAGTGATACTCTTTAGTTTTCACAGTTGAAGATGAAATCCTTCTTGAGCCACATTCAAACAGCTCTTTGGTAGGTGACTTGCGAGATTCTATCAAAATCAATTTGGGTCAAACTGGAAAAGAAACGCGATGGGGAGATTCTACATGAAATCAAACTTGTTCAGTAATATGACATTGACGACTTCAATCAGAAGATGTAACTCATCTGATTCACTATTAACGTGTTGTTGCTTTGAGACGTCTCAGGATCGAGAACGGTAGTGAGTGCGAAACCTTCCAAGGAGATTTTTTCTTTTGAAATTCTACCTGATCACATGCAGTATTTATATGATTTAACTGGGAACGTGGTTATGTGCAACATATTCGACGAAGTGACACAGACACTTTCGTCATATATGTTTATCTCTAACTATACTTGAGGTTATCTGCCCGGTAGCGTTCTATCCATGAGAGTCAAGATTCATACTAAAGCTCCGTAAAAGATTAATACTGATGAAAAGCTCAAATAACATAAACTCCCTAATATCCCACCTCCAAAAAAACAAAAATAAAAAAAAAAAAAACACAATAAAAAAAAAAAAATTAACCAAATATAAATAATAATATTTATATAATAAATAAAAATTAAACAAAAAAAAAAAAATACCCCCCAAAACAACCCCCCGCCCCCAGCCACGCCCCATCCCCTATATATATACTCACTAATTTTGGTACTAGTAATTGTTAAAGAAAATGTTGAGGGAGATTGTTAGCAAGCTTCAAGACCTTGAGCATGAGGGTGGAGACACAAGATCGCTAGGCGCATATAGATTCAGTAACAGATTTGGAGATTCAGTAGTCAAGTCACAATCATAGGCAAAAGAACCACGATATCAGGATTTTGTCAAAGAATTATCAAGTTAAGATCAAGATCCTGATCTCAAGCATGCAAAATGGATCTTCAAAAGGAATTCCCAAAGAATCAAGTGCTCAAGATCTAAGAGTCCCAAGGAAGGATCCACAATTGAATGACACCCTTTGGGGAGATTGTTAGCCATGTTTTTAGTAAAGTGATGGTCATTTAATATTCCCCGAGCCTTGGGATAAGTAATAAATCGTAGTTTTACTCGGGAATTTAGTTCAGGCTCGTTGGGCTAGTTGCTGGGGCACAAGCCCTTTTGTTCTAGGAACCGGCAACAACAAGCCCACAAGACATAGTTCTTGTACTCTTATTTACAAGCCCTCGCCATGTTGGAGAGGGTGTTGCTTCACATTTTCTTTACATGGAACAATTAACCAGTTTTTTTTTTACTTATCTCTCTATCAAATCTATTTTTTTATTTTGGTGTTGAGGTGAATGAATGTTATCCTAAACCAAGAAAATGTTGGCATCACGTATCAAACTTCTGTAGCTCGCACTTCTCAGCAAAACGGTGTTGTTGAAAGGCGAAATTGGACTCTTATAGAAGTGCTCGTATATGATGTATTTTCTTAACGGCTCCATATTTCTCTGGGCCACGACAGCTATCAACTCCTGATTGGCTCACACCCCAAAACCGTTTCTTTATATATGCCTTTGATACAACCAAAACTTCATATACGAGCTTATGCAAGACAAGACACTGGATTATTATTTTTATGTCTCTTGGTTCACTTTGCTATCCTACCGAATGGACCATTGAGGATTGGTACAATTTTATGCAAAAGCATACATTAGGATTTTCGTTGGTTACGCGCCTTCAAAGAAAGCGTTCAGAATCTATAACAGAAGAACTCGGATAATTACTGAAACAATTCATGTAACATTCGATGAGCTAATAGCAATAGCTTCTGAACAATTCAGTTCAGGACCCGGACTTTAAAGAATGATAATGCTACTCATCCGTTCAGGAACTCGGTTCTCAACTGCTTTCTCACAACCATTGCATGCCACTCCATTAAGAGATGATTGGGATCTGGATGTTGCAACAAATTGTTCGATGAATACTTTAACCTTCAACCAATTTGTTGTTGCTCTAATTTAAAACAAGAAGCTGCTGTTCCAATGAGTTGACAGTATTGGTGATTCTCTTGTGTCAACTTCATTAATCAGGACTGGCTCCTTCAACAAGTATTACGTCTAACAAGAACTGAACAGTCTTATCATTTCTCTAAGGTTTCGAAGACTTACAAAAACACAAAAATTTCATGCACTGATCTATTAATGAATTACATGGTAGACTGCACTTCTAAGGATCTTCATTAATATGAGACATACTCCCACACTCCTTTGAACAACCTTGGTAGTTGGACTAAGGATCCATCTATATCAACACATGATCGGTGATCTTCTTGCTCTGTATTACAAGGAGAATGCAACTGAAAAACTTGACTGCTCATGTGGTGTTATTGTGATGCTTTACTTACTTCAAGTAGAACCATGTAACTTCAACAAGCAATGATCCGAATTGTCATGGATAGATGCAATGCATGAAGAAATTATGAATTTGAACAGTTTGAAGTTTGGGAATGGTGTCGTCGTCCAGATAAAGTATTCTTGATTATATGGCTAACAAATGGATTTATCAGGTAAAAAACAGATGTATTTAGCGGGGTATCTAAAGAATATAGGCTAAGACTTGTTGCTCAAGGATTCAGAATATAAGAGAAGGATCGATTTCGAGGAATCATTTTTGCACGGTTGCTAGATTTGGGCATTGTATCTTTGTAGAAAATGCGCTCACAAAGGAATATGGACACTCATACATAATTGACGTCTAACGGCTCTCTTGAATGGCGAGTCAAAGAAGTAAGTTATATGTTTTTCTAAACCAGAAGGATTGTTGATTCAGGATTAGCCCATCGCATGTGTATCAAGCTCAAATGGCTCTTTACGGTCTAAACCCAAGCACCACGTGCATGGTACGTTATCGTTCTCAAGCTTATTCATTCTCAAAATTCTCCAAAGTGTAGTTGATCTCCACCAATCTTCACATCGGGATGCTGGAGACCTATAACTGTACAATTTATGTTGAGGATATAATATTTGCATCAACTAATACTGCCATCGTGTGATGAGTTTGCCTAATCAGTTGACCCAAATAAGTTCAAGATTCGATGATGGGGCATCAATGTCATTTCTTTTAGGATTGCAGATATTCAAAGTCCTAGTAGGTCATCTTTATAAAACTTCTAAATATCGGTATGAAATTGTTAACAAGATCGGGGTTGCGCTTCTCTACTCGTTCTGTCGGACTACACCATGATTGAAAATAGAAACTGATGAAGATCTACAGGGGATACGAGTTGAATGCTTCACCTTTAAGTGGCATGATTGGATCCTTTAATATATGTACATCCAGTAGACACTGACTTGACTATGTTTCTGCTTATCGCTCTGCGGTATCAGGCTAAGCTTACACGAAAAGCATTATAAGCGGTGAATATGGATCTTTTGATTTACCTTAACGGACACCATTAACCATGGGGACTATGGTACCTCGAGTATACCGATATGTCACTCAAGCTTATGCAGACGCCAATTAGTTGGGTGTCAAGGACATAGGACAGTAGTAATCGGAAGCGTCAGTTCTTCCACACCCCCCCCCCCAAATTAGTTAAAACTTGTTAGCTGGTCGTCAAAGAAGCAAAAGAGCACTGCTATCTCGAGTACAAAGGCTGAATATATTGCTTGTCTGGATGTTGCTCACAAATCCTATGGATGCGTTTTTTGATCACAAACTAAACAGACTATGGTTTTAAATTCAAATATAAGATTCTTTGTACTGCGACAAACAAGAGCGCGATTTGCCTTTATGCTGCAATCAATGTTCAAACATTCAATAGCTAAGTAACATCGATATTCGCTACCATTTCATAAAGGAGAAGTAGAGAATGGAATGTGGAGCTATATGGTGTCGGAATGATTACCAATGGCTGACATCTTTCACTAAACGTTTGCCATCGAGAGAGATTTAACCTTCTTGATCGCTATGATTGGTATGTGACAGTCTTGTTCATCAAACCGTTGAAATGTCTGGCAGAGGAAACCAGACGATGATGGTGGTAAAACTCATATCCTTCTAAATGTACATATGAAAAACTACATAAATACTCAAAAGATTTTCCTTTTATTAAAAATTTTATACAAAAACAAAAGAAAAAAAATTAAAAAATTCAGAAAATATCAAAAATATGTATCTCTGGCTTGTCTTCTGAAAAAACGATACAATGTACGGGCACTTAGAAATGTTTCATTTAATAATGATACGAGGCTTATATTGAAGTTCAAGCAGAAGTTTTTCACAAAGCTTCAAAACATGTCTATAAATGGCTTGTATTATTTTCGATAGTTAACTCAGTCATCATCTTAAAGGCAAGTATGTCGTCAAAAAGACAACTTGACCTCATAACGGGAATTAATTTTCTCGGGAATGAATTACTTTATATTCATTCAAAGGCTTGTGATTATTTTGCATCACAACCCGTGCTTCTTATAATCCGTAAGTGTACGTGTCAGTGCGCTTATGTGTCAAAATAAGAGAAATCTTATTTTTCTTGGGTGTTGATTTTCAAAATCTACAATAATCATCTTTCAGATTCATCAAATCATCATTTTTCTAAGACAATTTTGATCCATCAAATAACGACTACAGCTCTTTCAATAGAAAACGGGTCATTATTTGAGGGGGAGAAACTGTCAAAATCATCTTCTTCATAATTAATAAGGTTTCAATCGGAAAAGGTTTTAATGGTTTCGGGTGAATAATTAAAGGGGAGTTGATTAATTTCAACTCAATTGAGCTTTATTTGATATATGTTTAATCTTTAGGGGTATTAATGCATACTGTAATATTTTTTTCTTGTTTACCAAACCTTAGGGACTAGTGTTGCCATGTGCTAAACTTGTATTTACCTTAGGATAAGTTTTAAGAAAATTTGTTGTGCTATTAAACCTCAAGTGGCATTTTTGCTAAATTTTAAAAGATTTAAACAAATAACACCTCCTTTGCCCCGTTCCTTATTCACACGAACAAACACACTCTCTCAAACCTTCAAACCTCCATTGTTAAAATTCAAGACCTTCAAGAACTCGACCTTTCTCGTTTTAATCTTAAAGTACTCACGTGTTAATGCTATCATACCTATTTAATCAGACCAAACCTTTGCACTTCACTTGAAAAACCCAAAATTGACCTAATTTTCATCATCACTTAAAAGTGTGTAAAAAGTTAAATTGATAGAGGGGTTTTGGTCTATTGAGGGTCTAGATGGTGTGCTTAAAATAGTTTTTAATGGGGTTAACTCTTTCATGGGGTTCGAGTGATTCTTGATGTCGAACGAAGTGATAATGGGTTAAAAACTTCAAAATGTACATAGGTTTGGGTTTAAGACTTGTATATTGATAGTTTGAGTGCATTTGAGTGCTTGGTTGCAAGCTTACATGATAAATCTTGAAATTTATGAGGTTTTGAGCTCATATGGGCCGAACGTGGCTTAAGTCAATATTTTTTTTGTTAATTTGTGCTTTAAAGATATTAGAATAACATATTGATGGTATATGATCATGTTTAAGTTAACTTAGAGGCTTAAAAGGGTGATAATTGTTTGTGTAAAAATCTGTATAGGCGATCTATACATATAGAATTTTATAACAGGCGATCAATACATATTAAACTTTACTCAGGCGATCAATACACAAGTTCACATAGGCAATCTATATAGAGAATTAACTCAGGCGATCAATACATGTTTAATTACAACAGGCGATCAATACATGCTTAATTACAACAGGCGATCTATACACACGACATTACAACAGGCGATCTATACACACAACCTTAATCAGGTGATCTATACACTATCCTAAGGCATACTATACTTGATTTTTCCAAATCGAATTAATCTAGTAATCTTGATAATTCAACCTCATAACCTAATCTAAGTGTAATTTAATCCTATCTTGTCATATAGTGATTAAGTTAGGTAT
>BQNB010171956.1:1128-13511 GCA_026074375.1 Tanacetum coccineum
GTTGCTCGGGTCTTGGTCGGTTTCTTCTCCTCCCAAAGCATACACCAATCCATGTACTTTAGTATCTTCAGCTTGGTTTCCATAATTTCGATTCCTTAGCTCCGGGCAATCACTCCTGTAGTGCCTTTGATTTCCACATTCATAGCAGGTGATGGTCCTTTAATTGTTAGCAGTAGAAGGATTCCAACAATCCCTTGTTAAATGGTCGACTTTCTTGCAGTTCGTGCACTTTACAACGCACGGGCCATGGTGGTGAAACTTGCACTTATTCACAATAGAAGAGTTACAGCATACTCTTTCTTTTCATCGGACCCAACGGTATAAGCCCTCCCAGTGTTTTGTCTCTTATTTCGTTGTTGGTGCCCCTAATTGTTTCCAGCATTAAACTCCAACTTTCTCTTCTGTTCAGCTTGTCTTTCAGCAATAGTAAGGACTTTTTGATCCATCTGATCATTAGCAAACTCAATTGCTTTTTCCATCTTCTTGGGTTGATATGACATTACATTTCCCCAAATCATATCAGGAAGTCCACCTACATATTTCTCAACTTCATCTGATTCCTCGTCAAACATCCTTCCACACATCAGTGCAAGCTCTTGAAAACGCAGAGTGTAGCTCGCGACATCAGTACCTTTTACTTTTAGGTTTCAGAGCTCAATTTCCAACTTCTTGATTTCACCCTTTGGGCAGTATTTGTTTGTCATCATCTTCTTTAGTGTCTTCCAGTCCATAGCATAAGCAACATCTTGAGTAACAGTCTTCATGTGGGAGTTCCACCATGTTAAAGCATTTCCAAGGAAACTGCATGTAGCAAACTTAACTTGGTTCTCCACAGCACAGTTGCTGATATGGAACACTGATTCCATCTTCTCGAACCATTGTGACAGCACAACTACTCCTTCAGTACCCTTAAAAGTAAGGGGATTGCAATTCAGAAAATCCTTGTACGTATACTCATGAGGAGTGCGTACAGTTCCTCTAATTCTAGTGTCAGAATTGTGGCTTCCATTGCCATGGCCATTAGTGCTATTTCAAAGAGTTTCATGATTATCAAGTGCCGCAGACACTCCTTCTTCGATTAGCTGTTCAACAGCAGCAGCTGTCATAGGGGTAGCAGCCGCAGCAGTAGCAGAGGATCTTCTTGGCTGCATATTGTTCTAATTACGACAATATAAAACATGTAAGTTTTCATAAACATCACAATGTGACATGGGTACAACATATATATAACAAGATCACATCACACAGTGAGCACGTAACATGACTGGGATCACAACACATAACAGAATTGAGATCGACATAACATAATACAACACATTATATATAACAAGATCACATCACACAGTGATTATATAACATGACTGGAATCACAATACAAAACAGAATTGAGATCGACATGACATAATACAACACATCATATATAACTGGAAAACATACATGATTGTCTGATACAAGAAATGAAAATACAATTCCTACTGCCGTGCTAGCTAGGCATAAAACCCATAATACTTAGCCGGCTAACATAATGATAGCTATAAATAAGAGATGAGAAGTGTAAACCTAGGCAGAACTACCAGCGCCCTCGCGATCATCTGCATGAGTCTGACCTCTAGCCTGAAGTGCCTGAATTTGTCCTAATGCCGCTGACAACTGTCCCTATAGTGATGAAACATGTGTAATCAATGTCGTCATCAGTGACTCCTGTGAGGCGATACGGTAATCCTGCATCTGGGTATGAGTCCTATATGCTTGCAGTTCATAGTGAACTGCCGAACTTAACCCAACGGAATGTGCCCAAGCCTCTCGAGAAACGTGGGCCTCCTAATCCAACAGTCGTGCAGTCTCATAGTGAAACTGTCCATCCTCGACCAATCCATCAACTCTCTGAAATAACTGAGTCTGTCTGTCCTGACCATTCTCAATCATAGCATGAATATCATGAGTATCTTGCTCCTGTACCACAGCGAGCTTGGTCACTCTAGCATTGACCCCCTCGAGGGTCGTCGGTGCTACCTTCTCAACAGCCTCTGCAGGTTTACCCAAACATCCCTAATGCCATATCCGACCTCATCGGCTCTCTGACGTCTGATCTCGGCATCTATAGTGTCGATAAACCTATAGTCTGCTCTATGACCTCCAGTATGTCGAGGATTAGCAGTCGAACTCTCCCCCACCTCATACCTTGATGTGAGAGTAGTCAGACATAACCTCTTACAAGGTGGTAACTCGGCCTTGGGAATTTCCTCCCTACGGTCGACTGATGGTGGTATGAATAGTGAAACTGGTAGTGATGGTAGTGGTGATGATGGTAATGTAGGTGCAGCTAAACACCTAGCAAGGCTTTCCTCTACAAAGGGTGGTGATAGTAAGATAAGTGGTGATGGTGGTGGTGGTGGTAAGGAAAGAAGTCTCTCGACCTCCTCCTCTGATGGAAAAGGCATAGGTGCCTCGGGTCGGATAGATATTCTAGCAGTGGTACGATATGCCAGTGGTGATGGTGGTGTAGCCGCAGACTCATCAATCTCAAACGACTCTGTCTCCTCAGAAGAGGGGACACGGTCAACAACTGGTGCAACAACAGAGTCAGCCAGAGCCAGATGCTCCTCCTCCTCCTCCTCCTCCCTCTCGTCATTATCAGAGGAGTCATCATCATTGCTGTCACCTCTATCAGCTAGATAGTCTACTGGACCATCCTCAGAGTCCTCCTCGGGATCCGAGTTAGCAACGTAGCCCAGAGATAAGGCTATAGGTGAATCAACAATAGTATAAGGTTGATCCTCAACGAGAACCTCCTCATCAGATAGGGCCAAGTACTCGGGGTACTCTGGTCCTGGTACGTAATCTGGCAAGAGCGGTGCTTGCTCTGGCTCCTCGGGGCCAGGCACGTAGTTTGGTGATGCCGATGCAGCCTCTGGGGAGTCAGGCTCCTGGAGTCTGAAGAAGTCCACAGCCCAAGCTAGCGGGTCTCCATGTGATGATATAGACGTATATGTAACCTCAGATGATGCCGAATCCAATGACATGACTGTATCTGTAACACTCAAAAAGAGTTTACATTAGTACATATATAAGACCAATAATAACATACTTAATATATTATAAACACGTATGAGAACCATGCAGCATCTAGTATACCCAACTAATGTAACAAGTAATGTATGAATGGATGTCCCATAAAAATCTCTTTTTATGATGCAATGTTTGAAAACGGTTATAGTCCAAGTAAAAACATTTGACCTGGTTCTCTATAACCTTAGCTCTGATACCAATCTGTAACACCCACAAATAGGGTCGCAGCAGAATAATGAGTCTGGGAGCGTTACTTCATAGATCAATAGCACAAGATAGGAGAACGACCTCTGAAAGAGCCGTTTAAAATACGATGCATTGGATTTATTGAAATTGTTTAATACAAAGCACAACGGCTTAAATTGTTTAACATTTGATAACAAAGATTTTAGATCATAATAAAAATCCCAAGATGTAATGACTCCAAATATTTTATGCATGACTCCCCAAAAGAGTATCCCTAATGTATCCTTAGCACCTTATGCCTCATTGACCTGAGAAAACATGCTTTAAAATGTCAACATAAAGTTGGTGAATTTATAGGTTTATGTAAATATAATGTAGGACCGGAAGATTTCTAAGTGTATGATAGTGCAACAGATGCAAACATCACAAAGTGTAATTACATTTCCCTAAGCTCATGACACTGAAGCACGACATGTATGACTTGTAATATAAATTGCCAACATTGCCCTTGATGATGTTCTAACCCGTAACATCCCAAATCCAACATGGTATACATCCGTTGGTTCACTCTGTGACACCAGTGAAAGCTACTCACCCAGATGGGGATGTCAATCCTAAATAGATCTATTTGTAACATTCGTGCTCACACAAAGTAATTGACAGTTCATGATAATGGGCACAGTGGGTTATCGCTACTTAGGCAAACACGTAATCATGATAAAATATACACTTGCGTCCTATTTGTAAAACAATGCATGTTTCTCACCCCAAAAGTTGTAAATCATTGATATAGTAAAACATGGGGCTATGAACTCACCTTAGTGAATAAACTGAAGTATATGAATCAAGCGAATGGAAACGTCACGGATAAAACCGAATGCAACCTAATTATATATAGGTCGTATGAGTACTAAGTACTTTGAATAACTAATACTACATATAATTCTATATAGTTACATCACCACCTAAAAGTGTTTGTTTAATTTATTAAATTAAACAATTTAATTTGTACTTGTAAAATAAATATCCATGTATTTGAAGTTGAGAAAATGATATACTTGTCCAACAATTTGTTATTTTCCAAAAACACTTGATGTATTATTTATATAATTTCCTTATATAAATAATTTAATTGTTTGAGAAAATAATATTTATAAGGTTAAATACATTTATAAATATTACTTTAGTAAAAACGTCGTATCTTTCTCGTTTTAATCCCGTTTTTAACGTTCTTTATATGTATGGATTCGTATTTGAAAAATCTAATCAAATTTTACATTCTTTATATGATTAGGTACGGTTATGAACAGTAACAGTAAGTGAAAGTTTAAAAAATACTTATTTATAACTTTAATTATTGAAATTCGTCTTTTAAATTGTATCTCATTCGTTTTAATTCGGTTTTTAGTGATTCTTATGTCCACGTCTTCGTAATTAAAAACTCTATCCAAGAAAAAAAATTCTCAACAATACCCAATCGTGAACAGTAACAAATTTTTATAAATTTACTTTTTATAAAAGTACTTTTTAACTTAAACATGTAAATAATGTACCTTCTTTGTTATAAATCCATTCTCAATGTATTTTATAGTTTTAAAATCCTTATAACTTGTACTTTCTCATAAAAAAAAAAAAAAAAAATAGATGTCCTTAATTTATCATATTCGAATTTGGTGGGTTTTTATAAAATAACTTTTATAAAAACATTTATATATATATAATTATTGTAAACTTGTAAACGTCATATCTTCTTCGATAGTGGCTTTGTTTTTTCAAGTTCTTCATATGCTTACGATCCTCTTGAAAAGTACTATTTTTATAAAATCTAAAGTAATTATTATATGGTTTGAATGAACAGTAACATTTAAAAGTTTAATTAACTTGTTTTATACACTTTTAAACTTAATAAAGTTACCACAAGTCTTCTAATTTATAAATTAAACATCCTGGGTATATAATTATGGTCCCTATGTTTATGTCCATCAATTTAATCCATATTGTCCAAGAAAATTATCCAACATATTTATTTACTTATCTAAACTTTGTAAATAAATAAATAATCATAACTTGACAACTAATTATATAAACTTTCCATTGCTTGTAAATCCTTGTTTTAAACATATTAACATGTTTTAAACATTATCTTAACCATAAAGAAAATAAGTTCGTGTATGTATGTATATGGTTTTTGTTTTATAAACTTCATAAAGTTACCTAGTGGTGATTACATATATATCAAGATGTAAACATGTAAAAGAATAGTGAATAATGTTTAAAGCTTAATAGACTTAAGATTAGTAAGTAGGATGATGAACACAAGCTTACACTTAAGCTTAAACCCAATGAATCAACCACAAGATCAAACCCTAATTAGAAAAACCCTAATTAGATTTCTTATATACTTCTTGTTAGATTACAAACCCAAGCTTCCAATACACTTGAATGACCTTAGATATGCTTGAGATAACAATGCTTGAACACTTAGAATACTTTAGGATGAAATTTAATATGAAACCCTAGCTTAAGATTTTTGAGCCGTTGGCTTTTGTATGTAATGAAGAGTGTTTTTGTGAAAATTAGCTAGTGAATTATGAGTGTATGAGTTAAGTGGCTCATGGGACCTTCCTTATATAGTAAACATAGCACATGTATTATCCCTTAACTAACAAGGTTTATTAGATGGGTTAAGGTATATGTATGTAAGAAAATGTAAAGGTGCTCTCCTCCTTTCTATGCATAATGGACGAATAAGAGTGGAGGAAAGGTATTATGATTAGAAAATTTCTAGTAATGTGTGTTATGTGTAAGGTACTTTGGTCCTTGGTTGGGTTAGTTTAAGGAAAAGTGGTTTTTAAATTTGGTTTGAGTTCTCATCCATTTGTATCTGGCCCCATATGTTTTAATAAGTGAGAAATTATTATAATTTTATGTATTGGTATAATAGTGGGTATATGTTAAGTATATGATGGTAATGGTGCTTCCGGTGAAATGCCTAAAAAATTTTTTTTTGCGAAATGTAAACGTATTCTAACGTAACCAAAACAAGAATAAAATGAAAAAAGATAATAATTATTCTCAATAATAATAATATAACACTTGCTTGACGAAAAATTTATTTTTTTGAGTGTACCCGGTACGATGAAATTTGATTTTAGTTTACCGCGATTTAACAATAGGAACATGAATATAGAAGCGAACGCGTAAAATCTCTAAAAGTAAAAAATGGAATACTGGAAGTTCGTAACATAACCTTGAAAATGTGAAATGTACAAATCCTACTGGAAATTTGCCCTATGATACAGATAATAATTATGCAGAGCTAGTAAAGAACAGAAGAATATAACCATAAGAAGTCATGGCAGACACAATATCTGATGAATACTAGGAATCTCAAAATGAATTGAATCTTTCTATCACCAGTAATGATATAAACATTGAACTCAGCAATGAATTTTTGGAGGAATTACGAAAGAATGCATACCACGAATGGATTGACGAAGACGTAGTGAACCACATTGCTAAGGTACTTGAAATGATTGATTTAATCTATATTCCTGGTGTGGATTCTCATCAACTACGAATGAAAATCTTTCCTCTCTCGATGGCGGATGACGCAAGACAATGGTGGATAAACGAGGGAGAAGGAAAAATCACCGTTTGGGAAGAACTTGTTGAGAAATTTTTTTGTAAATTTTATCCCGAATCATACGATGGAGAAGAAGAAATGTTGGACGAAGGAGATAACTGGGGAATTGATCCACTTGAATTCATATCACGAGTAAATTCATCATTTGATAAACATATGAAAATAGATGGAAGAACTAAAAAAGTATTGTTCCATGCTTGGATGAATGGGAGTTAGAATAAGAGATGAATAGATAATAACATCTTGAGTAATAACAATACTACTACTGACTCGTTCTTTAAACCTTATTTAATAACACGTGAAAAGTGCGACACCGAAAAGGAAGATGAACAAAGTCAGACAAAGCGCAAATATAGAAATACATCTAAATCTATTGATGAGAAACCTAACAAAAGAATGTGCATAGCAAAAAAGTTTGAAGCTATTCAGTACTCACCCCCCCAAACCCCGCTCGACACAAACAAAAATATATTGCTATAAGAAGATGTGTATATGATGTTTGGGAGAGAAACGAAGATAATATGTCCAAAATCTACCAAGATATTTTTCAGAAAAAGGACTACGGATGAAAGGTGACACGCACCAAATAACTGTGAAGTGGGAGCTGAAGAAAAGTCTAACTTAAAGACTTCGCTGTAAACAAAAGTGCTTCCCGAGAGACAACCCGGAATGTTATTATTATTATCGAGTCTGTCTTTCCAAACATCAATACAGCGCATCCGCTCCATACTATACGGCCTATTGATTGTCTGGATGTTATCAGTCTTTACTTTTTATGCACTTTAAAAACATTATTGTCAGTTCTGGCAATACGGCGTATTCATTCCCAAGAAACGGCGTAGATCACCAGACTGACCTATTTAGTTGTTTAGTTTAGTTTAAATTTAACCGCATGAACCAAAATAGAATGCCGTTTTCTATATTTTCACAGGACCTCATGAAAGAATATCGATGAATATTAAGTGAAGACTTTACAAATCTAGGATCTTAAAGTGTTGGAGTCTTTGAAACTATTAAGGCGCTGTTCAACACGATTCTGCTTAATAAAACTCAACATGGAGAAAATATCGAGCAAAATATTAAGGGGAGTTTTTCTCATTCCTAATTCTTTTATAAATTCCCGTATTTAATTTTTTATCTATACAACGAGGACGTTGTATAATTCAAGTGGGGGATGGAATTAGAATGATAGTTATCCTATTTTTCACAATAAAATGCTTAAATTATGCTCAAATTAAAAAAATTTCAAGCATACTTTTATGAAATTACATGTTACATAACCCGCACACAATAACCCTTGTTAGATATTGTGAGGATTTAACCTTATCCGTTTCTAAATGTTTACCCAAATTCTAAAAAATATGAGTGTGCCGTGATGTATTGGTCTTTAGAAATTGGTTGGAATAAGCTATTCGAGACCACAATGATGAGTACTATGGATTTAAATGGAGTAACACTTTTTACATAGTAAATTTTAGGATTACACCTAAAACGCCTTTACATGTTGTTTTATTAACTAACTACACTGGTTAGTTAACCCCCGTATAAACCTTTTGTTTACTCTCACTTTAAGAGTAAGATATCCCTAGAACAACCTGTAGAGCCAATCCTTTAGGAAATACACCAATTATTTGTTTTGTTACACCTTTACACCTTAGCCTACCTAGTTAGATTAAGTTTATTTACAGTTGCTAGTTGCTTAATGTGTAAAGTTTGTATTTCCCGAGTCTTGTGTCAATTTTGGTACGGTTGGAAGAATTTGCACATCGCAAATGGGAATGTATATTATAGTCAAAACTCATGTATTTTTACTACCATCGTAATTAATGGTACGTTCGAAGAATGAAGGAATTATCCGGAATTATTATGATCGTGAAGATGGTGAAACTACTCCGAGTTTCGTATATAGTTTGATGTTTAAAAAAATCAAAAAAATCAGAAAAATCACAACAAAAAAGAGAAGGAAAGTTTAAAGATAATCGTTTCGCAACAACCGAAGGAATTACACGAAGGATCGATTATTCGTTGATACAAATTGACGATGTTAGTATGTATAAAGTGGAAAGATAATCGCCACTTGCCTTGTAAAAGTATGTAAAGTAATGGGATGATTGGTGGAAGGTTGACCGTTACGGAACGCCAACTTAGTATTGTTTTTTGCTCTATTGATCCAGATGTATTTTAAATAGTTGTGTCCTTTATCATGGTAATTGTCGTAGAAAAAGTGTCTAGCACTTTTATTTTAGACTTAATCTACATGTTTACAGTAATTTTATTTAAAACAACAATTTATTTCCTTATCCTAATCATTAACCATGGATTACCCGAATGAGATGTATATTCGAGCACGCATGTTTATTCCGTCGTACGGCCTATGTATTGCTTTCTCAACTTCCTTGTTGGTATTATTACTATTGGTAAAGTTAGAAGATCCCACCCTATATCATATCTTCAACCTGAACCAGTTGTTAAACATGAATGAGGATGTGATCGAACACACGTCTATTCCGTCGTTATGGCCAGTTATGTTTGTACTTTAGCTGCATGTAGGTGTGTACTTTTGGTGAACAGGGATGTAGAAATGATCAACCCTAAGCCTTATCTTATAAACCCATATTTACCTTTATAAACTTGTTGCTCCTTAGCTTTAGCGGTAGAGATGTGTATCCTTGCCAAGCTTATGATAAAATACTCATCACGACCGAGAAATTGAGCGAATTAGTTACATGTTACCATATAGATTAGTTGAGTGATTTGAGTGTTTTCATCTACCTATTTCGTGAGGTGTTTGGTTGTATACTTGTAATAGATCAAATAAATGCTTAACGGAAAATATCCTTAGGGATACATTTTTGAAAACTTCAAAAGGCTACTTGAGAACAAGTAGAATCAGTGGGGGATATTTGATACAATGAAATAACTCATTTTTATAGCATCATTTTATCCATATGTAATTAACACCATATTGTATAATTATTGGGCAAAGAATTGTTACTTAATCGTTTTATTAGAGAATTGCAGATAATTACTGGAGTACTTGTGTAAGTATAGCAAAAGGCGCGCATTCAGGAGTTTAAAAAAATAAAAAAAACTAAGGATAATTTTGAAGATTATGTTCTAACAACCAAATATGCCATATCATCATAGGAAGATACGGAGTAACTGTAGCCTGAACTCAGCCAAAAGTACAAGACCACATGATAAATACAGCCCGTAATACAGTGAATGGACGCTTAATACGCCGTATTGGACAATATAGTTATGAGAATAATTCTTGGAAGAATACAAACAATTGGTCCATACTCCAAGAAAACCCCAATACGTCGTATCCAACACATTGGATACGCCGTATCGACACCGACTCCAGACCCTATAAATAGAAAACTCAAAAACGAGTTTTAAGTGTGCTAAATCATATTCTCGATATCTAAACCACAAAAATTGATTTTTAGAGGAGAAAAAAAGCAGAAGAGGTCTCGCAACGCATTCCAATCCATAGGAGACAACGTGTAATTACTTATACTTTTGTAATCGTTTAATTTTTTGTACCATTCCTTAACTCGGTTAGTTTACATTAGCTAAGCAATTACTCTTGTATTAATTATGATGTATGAAGGCTAATACCTTTGGGTATTAGCCATTATTATGAAGATCTAAATGTTTGGTTTTGTTTATATCTCGATTTCTTAATTTATCGGTGTATGCTTGTTTATGTTTATCAATTTATACTTGTTTATGTGCTTTTGTATGCGACCTATCATTCAACTGGATCTAGTGATACGGACCAAGTAATCTAGATGCCAGGATAGCTCTCCATATAGTAATTTATACATCTAGAATCATAGGATCACAAATATTGTCCTGCTAAATTCGTGCCAGGATACGTGATATGTCGTTGTGTAGGTGTTATTTATGTATCAAGTTTTACTATTTATTTTATGCCGACTATACCTAAAAACAACACTTTAACGGGCGGTGTACCCGGTCAATTATAGTTTCGTTGGTAAGTAGGGTGTCGATCACTAAGAGCGAGAGCGTTAATTCCTAATTCTATTAGTATTTTAGTTATTTAAGTTAAACCTAAAACTAATGCAAAAATAGGGTTTCAGCCTGAGAGACAAGTACTGTTTGGTTGGTGACTACAATCAATTCAAGGCACTTTTACCCACGCAAGCTAATTAACAAAAGATAAAAGAGCGGTCGAACCTTATATAAGAAAACTGTATTAACCATTATTAATCCGATTAGAACGTTGGTTTGTTTATTTAGTGCAATGATTTCTTCTCTCGAGGTGGCATATCATTCTTAAGACTTAGGCGTTACATCATCCTAAGACCTAGACACATTAATTCTGTCACAATTAAAGCATCCGCATAAAGCATCCTTATTTGCTGATTATAATCTATCTTAGGGATTAAAGCAATGGTGATCTTGTTAAACCCTAGCTCATAGAGACTTTACCCACTTACCGCTTAATGGCAATTTATACACTAGTAGTCCACTTGTCCAACTATCTAATGGAATCAGAACGTTACTTGTTGAATTATCTAGGTCACCTGCTAGTCAACACGATCAATAAACCATTGGCAATATCCAATTAACTAGTTAAGCCCGAAGCGTATCCTAGACACAGACTTAGAAGGACAATATTTATAATCCTATTATTCTAGATGCATAAATTACTATATGGAGAGCTATCCAGGACTCTAGATCTACTTGGTCCGCTTCACTAGATCTAGTTGAATGATAGGTCGCATACAAAAGCGCGTAAACAAGTATAAATTGATAAACATAAACAAGCACTCAATGATAAATCAAGAAATCGAGATAAAAAAATACCAAGCATTTAAATCTTCATAATAATGGCTAATACCCGAAGGTATTAGCCTTCAAATGTCATAACAAATATAAAGTATTTATTACTGAACGATTACTAAAGTATATGGAATTACACGTTGTCTCCTATGGAATTGAATACGTTGCTCAACCTCTTATACTCTTCTTCTCCTTTGAAAATCAACTTTTATAGTTTAGGTATCGAAAATATGATTTAGCACACTTAAAACTTGTTTTTGAGTTTTCTATTTATAAGGTCTGGAAGTCGGTTGGATACAGCGTATCCATGTATTGGATACGGCGTATTGGGGATTTCTTGGAGTAGGGACCACGCTTGATATCTTCCAAAATATTATATTAATTCCTTTTATCCAATACGGCGTATTGGTCTTCTGGATACGACATATTGATCTTTATTCCTTTTGTGGTCTTTGGTGAGTACAGGCATGGATACGCCGTATCTTCTTGATGGATACGGCGTATTAGTCTTCAGAATAGTAATTTTCAAAATGTCTTCATTTAAGCTCCAGAATGCGCACGTTTTGCTAACTTTCACCAACTACTCTATAATTACCGTAATTCTCAAATATAAACGATTAAGTAACAAATCTTTGCAACAACTATATAAAGTGGGTTAATATCATAT
>BQNB010171958.1:0-13510 GCA_026074375.1 Tanacetum coccineum
CAACTAGAGTGGTAACATTCTAAAATGAGTTGCTCCTAAGGCAACTAATGACGTAATCTGTCTCATCGAACGTCTTCAAGAACGAAACATTTAAGTAACAGGTTTCCATGATAAAAACGATGTCAATCCACATAGTGGATGAGAAATAGTCCTTTGCAATCCGCACGGTAGGGTAAGGACAAAATGCCACGCATTTCTGCTTTCAACCCTAGTCTCTCTATAGTCGCGTTGCATCCACGTCGTTTGAGTATCCACATCTAAACATCCAAGCCTCACCCATCCTCGAGTGAATTCTTCAAAATCCTTAAACCAAGTATCAAGTTGAATCTTAATTTCACAACTCATCAAATAAGAACTGTCATGAAATCAAATAGAAGTTGGTAAAAGGCCTAATGTTTCTGAAAAATCTGAACTTCTAACTTTGGGGTCCCAGAAACAAAAATCTTGAATTACTGAACACGGTGTTTGCGAACAAGCAAAGAATGCTTACATTAGAAGCCAAAACGGTTGGCTTAATAGCATGACGAAATAAAACGGAGACGTGACCAAAATATAGGTCGACGTAGCTCTAATAGTGAAAGAACGAACGTCTCTACATGTCGTGCATACGTAGTTCACCTGCTGCTCGCCTTGAGTTCTTACTCGGAATCTATCAACGAGTCCTTCTCAAGGTCTTATGCAGGGTAAAGGTACGAAAAGTATTTAGGTGTACGTCGCGACTCACTCGCGAAATCATTAGCGCGCGAAGACGATCTATGGGACATATTGTGACTATAACGGTGTCCTTAATAACAAGGTGCTTAGGGACAGTGTGACACTATAACGACAGTAACCGATGTGAAAGCAAACTCAGAACATAAATGGATCAATCAAAATAAGCATGATGTACTAAAATCAAATAGTGGACATCTAAAAGCATGCATTGTACGGTGCACATAATTCCTAGTATGCTTTTCAGTGACTAAAGTGGAAAGTCGGTTTTTAAACTTGTTTAAAATAATGACTATACCCAGTGTTGCATGATACTCCCTGAATTAGACATAGTTGATCAAGTTATGTCTAATTTAGGTCTAATGATGCAACCACTCGGACTAGTCGACTCGTTTCATGTTCGGTGTTTTTAGAAAAGAAAATCATTTTGGTTATAGTTCGGATTTTTATTTTGAAAAACCGGCGTTCTCTATAACCTTAGGCTCTGATTACCAATCTGTCACACCCCACCAAGGAGAAAACGCAAGGTATAACATATTAATAAACATCACACAAGATGATAGATAAAATTCCATACATGAATTAAGATAAAAGAAAGTTATCCGAATTACAACATTTCCAAGTACAGTTTTAAAAAGTACAAATGACAATAACTTAAAAGAAAGTAGACATCTTGAACATGTCCAATTGCAATGCACTAAGTTTCCACTTTACGAATGTCACCTGAAAAGCATGATAAAAACGATCGACTATCGAAATAGTTGGTGAGCTCACAAGATTATGTACACAAAGTATAGTTTTAGAAAAAGAATAGATATCCGGTATTAGTTTGCCAACTCAATGGCAAGTTATCAAAAACAAGCCAAGTATCCAAAACAACTCAAGTTTTCAAAACAGTTCCCGTTACATAAAGTAACGTAATACAAAATCAAATCGACATATATGTATGCTATAGTGTTCATGCGAGGCACTACTTAAACGTATTCAGCCTAACCGTTCTAAACATCCAATCAAGTTCTAGTTGTATAGTGTGGCACAAACACTTAGTACTATGCACCCTTGTGCGGGGCGTGAGGAGGGGCTAATCTCCTAATAGCGCTATCCATAAGTACTAACGTCTTAATCCCGATGAGGGGGATAGTGAGTTAAAAGTAGTGGCGGGTTCCAAGCATCAAACAACATACATATCAAGTTCATAGTTCAAAGTTCAACACGTTTCCAAAGTTCAACAAGTTCAAATCCAGTTCCATCCGTTCAAAACAAGTTTAAGTTCAAATGTGCTCAAAAGTTTAATTACTTAAAAGTAAAAGCATAACAAACGACACATCATGCTTTCCACCCCAAAACATTTAAAACATGCAAAAAGGAGAATGTGAGAAACTCACCATAAATAGAAGTATCGACCGAGAAAATCAACAAAGGAAGAAGAACGCCAACAACTCAACCGCGACCTATAATAATAGTGGTTCGCGTATAAGAAGATATAATTATAAGAAAATGCATATTTTGCATAAGTATAAGTATATATATTCCGACAGGCATGTAAATCTTATATTGTTGAATCCATGTGCGCCAAACTTACTTACTTATACCCGCTAAGTGTTACGCCTTAAGATTTAACTTCATTTTAACCCATTCCGACTAATATGAATCTTTAATGAAAATTACCCATATAAATCATCTAGACGCGAACAAAGTGAAAAACTAACTTATTAGTTGAAATTTTAGTTTTAGTTAATATATTTTACACCATACTATTTGTAATAACATAATTTGACCAAACTTTCAAATTTCGCTATGTTGACTTTTATTTTAAATTTTTCCTAAATCTGACCCGACCAAAACGACCCGCTAAAATACATTTTCACGACTCGGACTCTAAAGCATTTTGATGTAAAACGACGTTTCGGACAACTTTTTAGTTTTACCCGAGACCTAAAACAACACAAAAAAATGACCAAAATGCCCTTTTCTCGAATCTGATGCAATTAAAAAACGCAAAATTTTATTCTAAGTTTTTCGACCCGTCATTAAGCATTTTTAAACTTAGTTATCCTTTAGAAAAGGTAAAACGACATTCTGAACAACTTTCTAGTTTTACCCGAGACTCAAAACTCGACAGAAAATAACGAAAATACCCTTTTTAGTTTCTGCAAAAAACCAATATTTTTAGTAAGGGCTGATTTTGTTTTTAACATTTTTTGCAATTTCAATCGGCCGTAAAACATACGTTATTAAGAGTTAGAAGCCGAATTTTATATCGAAACATTTGTATTAACGTCCTTTATCATTATTCCTAGGCCAATTTCAGTTTTAATAATTTTGACTCGCCTAAACACGACCTCTAATTTTCTGCTCCTATTGAGTATCTTTCAACTCCTTTAAAACTTCAATTTCTTTCGTTGCGAATATTGCCAACGCTCCTAAACTATCCTAGCCCCATAACTAATCATCCCAAACCATCAATAAACCTCCAAACGTGACATGCACCACAATCGATGGACTCACAATACAAGATCAAACACATGCATAGAATATATAATTAAATTAATGTAAAAAGGTATTAAAAACACTTACAATCACTAGGAATGCAAGAGAAATCAAAACAATCAAACCCTGCTTGGGTTTGATGCTTGGCCGAACACCACAATACCCAAAACAAAGACCAAAAATTTGATTTTGTTACACCAAATCTTGTTTACACGCTCAATATCAACTCCTTGTAACACCAATTACACTCAATTAAATCAAAACTCTTCAAAATCAAAAATCAAGAACTTTGAAAATCAATCATGCATGGTGGTTTCTTTTGTCAAGGAATGATGAGGTTTACTTTATAATTGATTTGAGATAAAAAGGAAGTGATTTGAGGATTTTTAAAGGATTGTTTTGGTGGGTAGTGTGTTTCGTTCGAACAGAAAGAAGGAGAGGACACCGATTTTTTTTTTGTTAATTAGTGTGTGTGTGTGTGTGTTTTATAAAGGAAGGAAATCTAATCTATACTACTTATAAAGAAAATTCAGGATTCTCTTGAAAGTTGAAAAATTGCTAAAAATAGAAAATGTTGAAAAATTTAATGCATGGAATCTTGCTATTTTAGGGTTTAAGGTGGGGTTTATAAACATGTAATGCTAATGTTTTAAAAACGTAACATTTAAGTAATATAATTGCTCATTTAATGCTAATGTTTTAAAAACGTAACATTTAAGAAATATAATTGCTCATTTAATGTTAATGTTTTAAAAACGTAACATTTAAGTAATATAATTGCTCATTTAATGCTAATGTTTTAAAAACGTAAATAACATTAATCATACATTAAAAACGTAAATAACATTTAAGTAATATAATTGCTCATTAAATGACTGCATTTAATATGTTCATGTAACCACTAATTTCTATAATTATGGAGACTAATTATGGAAGAAATTAATAGGTCTATTAATTTCCATTAACTATAATTTGGGTAAATCCCCTATAAATAGGGACCACAATTGTATTGAAAAACACACAGCAACATAAACACTTATTCTTCTCAATATCCAGCTTCTCAAAATATACATGCTTTGCTGTTCGGTTACTGACCACTAAATGATCAGATTCACAAATGAAAAGCAAGACAACAACACTTAATGAAAAATCGGAAGAAACATTGAATAAATTAAAATAGGTGAATAGAAAATTGACCCAAAAGAGAACCACATTCGAAAATGGAAAGAAAAGATTTTTGCTAACACCATAACAGAAGATGTAATATGATGGATCCTGCACAAACATCTACCTAGCTTGGCATTAACCACCCATATGTCATCTCCTATGGCCCCCATCAACCAGCGCAATCCAACCCACTCCTCTTGGCTCCAAAGCAGTATAAATAAAGTAGCACACATTAGAGGCAACTCTAAGGATTCGGAAACAAATTTTCCCATCACTCCATTCACTAAAAGAGAAACACGATACCCTTGAACGACGTTGCCGACGTCCAAATGTTCAAGCGCAAGTTGAGGATAACAAATTAAGTTCACACATGCTCAAAAATCTTTCAGTAGAATCAGATCAGTTTGAGCAACAAGGAAGGAAGCTTTCGTAAGCCTACCTTGCGCCCCAGGCACAAACTGAGAAATCTTCTCCAGAACAACAATAAACTCTTCTTTAGTTTGATGCATACTCAACCCACGATCAAACCCGGCACTAGCCAATAAAAAGAGCCACCTGAACCTGCTACATTAATCTAAGCCAGGAACTTTCCAACCAAAGCCAAAACTGCCATGAAGAAAAGATCAAACTGGAGTAGCCTTGAGACGAAGAATTTCTTCGTCTCTCTCAGCTTCCAGAATAGTGGCTCGGTTTAAGTCAGTCGAAAGACGAGCCACTTCAGCATGCAGATTGTCAAGGCTCTTGGTAAAGGATTTGATTTTCTTTTTTCTCTCTTTTCCCTTGGCTTTTGAGTTTGCGAATGCAGCATCAGAAGCGAAAAGCTTATCATTCAACCCAGTAACTTGTCTTTGCAACCCAGACACTTGAGATTCCAACCCAGTCAAGCTAGCAAACTTTTCCTGATAACCTTTCAGCCTAGAATCCGTCGATTGCACATACTCACGATGAGACTGAAGCAAACCACGATACCAAGCCAAAAGTTCACCACCATGCGACATCATTAAACAGTGAAGAACGCTCATCTTGGCAGTTAATTGATCGGAGGATAAAGCTTCAATCTGGACCATTTCCCCCGGTGTTAGAAACTGATCTACCACAGTCTTACAAATAGAAGGATCCTTAAAAACTTCCTTGGTCAGGATCATCAGAGTAGGCTAGTGAGGAGCATCCCACTCCTCACGAGTAAACTTATAATTCCTGATAATGCCACCCTCAGGATAGGTAGCATAGTAGGGACCAGGGGAAAAGGGAAAGAACTCTCTATGAATGGCATCTCCTGAGACATCTCTGAAGGAGGATGCAGGGCTAGAGGAAGATCGTGCACGGCTAACACTGGCAGACGGTGCAACATCAGCATCAGTCATTATGCCCTTTCCCCGAGAATCTGTGAAATAAAAGCAATAAGACAAGAGAAGAAGGAAAAAGCACAAACAAATCAAAGGAAAGGACAAATACCTCGGGTATTTGGGCCTTCAATAGCGGGGGCAGCAGAGCCTCCACCCTGGTTCGCTGAAGAAGGAATCACAGTAGCAGAACGGATTAGAGTGACTAATGGAATCTCATAGCAAGCATCATCGTCATCATCACTCTCTACACCAGAGTCATCATCAAAAAGATTAGGTCGGGTAGTGCTACTGGAGGATTGGGCCATAGCAGACCTAGTACGCTTAGCAACATGGCTCGAAGTAGCACCGAAAGTAGAGGCCTTTCGCTTGTGGGAAGTTTCGGCCTTGGCAACAACCTTATCACTAGGATTGCTAGCGGCAAGATCCTCTGGAGTAGGCTCCGGGATAACAACATCAACAGTAGCAGGAGGAGTACAATAAAAAGGAAGCCTTTGAAGAGTTGGCCTAATATCATGATGAGGCTCCTACTGAACCTCAGCACCAGTCCATTCAGGAAGGCAAAGGAAGTCGTAAATACCCATAACTGTACAAAAGATAAACGAGGATAAGCAAAAACAGGCAAAAGACAAGGATACAACAAAAACAGTTAAAAGCCCTCCCCACGTACCATTTCCATAGGCACCCCTAAATACCGGATCACATGTCTGACTTTTCCAAATACGACTCAACCCAGATAAGACCAAGACCCCCTCGGGCATATCCCTTAACTTTACAACATGCGCACTCAATCAGCGCACATCCTCCATATTAAAAGAACCATCAGGAGGCCTCAGATCATTAATTGCTAAATCTGGATGCCTCTATGACATATAATCTGGGATAGCCCTCCGATCAATCAGGAAGAAATCACTCTTCCAGTGCTTCATGCAGTAACGGTTGTCATCAATACAAACTAGAGATGGAGCACGACACTTGGCAAAAGAAAACCAGTGACCTTGCTTACAGAGAGTCTTAAAAACCTTAAACAACGTCAATGCAGGCTCAATCTACAAAGATCTGCAAAGCACCTCGAAAGTAACAACCTTATTAAGACCCAAAGGACCCAACTGAGAGAAGTGAACCTTGTAATGCTTGATAAGAGCAAGTAAGAACAAAGAAAAGGGAATGCGAACACCAGAGAAATCAAACATACGATGATATACACCAATAGCATCGTCTGGAAGCTTGGCCATCACAAATTATTCTGAAGGGAGCCGAGGGTAAAGGTCGCGAGGAATTTTATACTTTATGATCAAATCGACTAAATCATCCTGGGTGAGTCAGGAGTGGTACAAGTCCATATCTTTTTTAGCCATAATTGAAAATTAAGAAGGAAAGAAGGAGGTACCTAAAAAAGGAAGGAATCCAGATCAAGGTAAGCAGTGGCAGAAAGGAAAAAGATAGCTCCAAAAACAATATGTGTTTTTGCTATATAAAGAATAAAACAAAAATCTAAACGAAAGCCGCTATTTATAGAACAAAAGTGAACAGGCGCGACGGTTGGGAAGTTGCATTTAGCACGTGACACGTCATAAGGAGGACATGTGGACAAAAAGCAGGCCACGTCTGTAAAACCAGAACATTAATGGCACGGGTCAGAATTAAGTCTAGCACTGATAAGCTAGCTTGACAAGTACTAGATTGGGGGGACATGATGAGGTATAGTCTCTCTCGAAAGATCCAGAGAAGAAAGATAGCTTGAATACCCTTGTCAAACTAGCACGGGCCAAGCCGGATAAATACTCCGAAGAAGCTGACTTGTCGAAGGACATGTTAGGTCCGGAGTAACAGGGAGAACTCTAGAGAAGCTGGTATGTCAAAGGACATGTCAGGTCCGGAGTCATTAGCCCCGTCCTAGCACAGCGGTATAAATGGACAACCCGATAAAGGTACAGTCCTTGTCGAGGACCACTGACCTTGGAATGATACGTAGCAGACAATAGTACCAAGGAAAAGCCCCACGATTATGTCTTGTAGTGAACTCCTTGGAATGATTACGTAGAAGAAACTATCAATTGTACCATGGATAAGCCGATACGATTCGCGATGATGTCTTGGTGTGAACTGCAAATACTGTTATAAAGATGGGGTGAGGGATCTCAATATCCCTAGGACGTACACACAACCTACTGACCGGACCTGATTTTATATCTGTCTCCCTAATTATCTCATATCTCCATCTTAACTCTTACGCCGGAGTTGGTCCACGGGAATGTTGAAAATAACATCCCGGGGCGAGGTAACGGTGTTTTTTATTATTTTTCAGATTAGGATACGACGGAAGTGAGTCCTAATTATTTATGTCTACGCAATTATGCTGCATATCTCCCCCTTCATGTATGTATAATTCACAAAGATTTATTACAGATTAGTTATTTTATTATGTTTCGAGGTCTTTCTCACCACAGCTCAAAGAAGCCCCTTCAATTGTGTAAATTTAACTAAACATAGGCTTTTCTATGATTCGGTCTTGTAAATAATGATGAATTGTTCATATTTGTTGTCTCCAAAATGTCACACCCATAAATTTCAGGTCAATATTTTATTTTATACTTTTCCGACAACTATTATTTTGAGATAGTTTATACAGTTAGTAAAGAATTGGGCGTAAATAAAAATTAGAGAAGTTTAACACCGCCGGTGTAACGGTAATGTAAAATCTGTAATGAATGACATCATCGGTCGCGTTTTGTTTCAGATTCAATTAATTTACATGTTATATGCATTTTTTTGATCTTACTAATGTGTTTATGTAGGTCACTGATCCACTTTCGTTTCGATTGATTTATATGTTTTTCGCCATCATACGTGTTTATCGTGTTAGACGTTTTACGTTCATCAACACGGAGAGACCCGGAGAAAAACCGTACTAGTTTTATAATCTTGTTCTTGTATTAAATTTTAGTTATCATACATATCGTATTAAAACATAAAAAAATTTGTTCATTCCCCCCCCCCTCTTATCAATTTCGGACGCCTAAACCCAACAAAAACAACCATAAGTCTAGAAATTAAATCAAAGGCATCTTTTTTTTATAGTCCCATGCATGTGTAGGATATTGACATATGAGAATGTCATTCTCATGCACAAGAACTTAAGGAAGACAAAAACATGTGATCATTTGGACACATGCACAACCCTTTGACTTGAAATTCAAAACCAAGACCTATAACTTAAACCTTGACTGTTAAATGGTTTGGTCCATCCCCCCTCTTGCCTAGTTTTGACCGAACCCAAGGACACACACACTTTTGGTGTGGTTAAGTCCTATGTGGTCACATAAAACCCTAATAATCTAAGTGTTTGGCCTTTAAATACATACACATATCACAACTTAGGGTTCACATAACATTTCTTAGCCTCATCAAAATTTCTCATCTCTCTTTCTCCCTCTCTTTGCTCACGACAACAAATACCCTCTTTAGGGTTTCCATTTCTTTGATTTCTTGCAAGATCCAAGCATACTAGGTTCATTTCTAAGGTTTTCTAAGGTGGTTACAAGTATTGATTCATTGATTCAAGGGTTTATTTTAAGATCTACAAATTAGGGTTTGGTTATTATTGGAGGTTTTTTAAGATCCAAGTGTTCCATCATCTTCTCTTATACTTCTTAAGCTTGTTTTTAATTTTGTAAGCTTACTTTGAAACTTATGCTTTCATTTCTACTTCCATTCAATATTTACTCATATTTTTGCATAGATCTATAAAGCCCTATGGTGTTTGTGTTAATTTTTTTAAAAAAAGAAATGGGTATGTTGAACAAGGAAACTTTTATAAATCTTTTATGCAAATATTGTGTTTATGGTTTAAGTAAAGTGATTAGTGTGTTGAATGATTTGTGGGGATGAGATTAGACTAGGTTAAGCGTGGTATTTGTTGTGGATTAGTTGTGAACGGAGATTAGGATAGATTAGGCACTATTGTGAAGTTTGGTATGATTTTTGGGAGCATTTACAAAAAATAATGTTGATGATCCGTTTTTATTTTGAGGTTATCCGACACTTAAGAATGTTTTCATTAGGCATAAAGGTGGTTTTTGAGAGCTCGTTTCAAATAGATAAATTTTCATATATTGTACACTAAAATCGGACATAAAACGGTCAAGTTATAGCCAAATGAAACTTGAAATATTTTTCGGCAAAATAGCTAATATAGATGCTGATGTGAATAGTGAAATGAGTTTTCGGACGCTTTCGAGATGATTTAAGCTTTTAAAATATTAGCGAAACATATAGTATCACATATATATTGATGAGGATCATTAGGAATGTTGTTAACATATTTTAAGGAAAAGCGTTAAGGTTTCTAAAAATAGTAAGTTTAATGAATATTAGTAAGATAGACATGGAAGTTAAGCGTTTAGGGTTCTCTAGTACGTTTATGAAAATACGGATTTATTAAATATAAGGGACGGTATTAACGTCCCGAAACTAAAAACTTTCCTAAAATAGAAACTTACTAAAAATGAAATTTTTTGGTTAAACGCCGAAACTTAACGAAAAACTCTATAATTTTATTTAGTCACGTTTTGTTAATTAAGTCAAAGCACAAACACGCATGGATGACTGTTTCACTTATAACGATTCGTACAAGTTTCGTATACTTTCCGTCTTTCTAAGACGTGTCATTGATTAGGTCGCAAGTAGGACCTCTTGGCATTATATCTCTCCGATTGATTATTATCTCATCATTTGCGAAAGGTGAGTTCAAGCCCCACGTTTTACTATTTCTACTTTACTACTTTGGGGTGAGAACATTGCTTGTTTTTAAACTATGGACACAGTTACTACATTACCTTTTCCTGATTACGTGTTGCCTAAGTTGCGAATAGACCACTAATGCCCGAACTATCATGAACCGGTAATTTCGTAACTGACCGTACTGGTTAAGTGAGCGCGAATGTTGTAAATAGATCTATTGGGACTAATTATCCCTATCCGGGTAAGTAGCGCTTACTAGATTCGGGAGACACGAACAAACAGATACATACCATGTCGGATTTCACTAGGTGATCTTGGTCAGATACCTCTAGGGCAGTTAATTTCTTGATTGGCATATAATATGCTTCTTTGAATTGAGCCTCGGTGTCATGAGCTTAGTGCAACAGTAAATAATTTTTATGTGAAGTTGTATCTGTTATAACTATCACATGCGTGCTGTAAACTTGTGGTCCACTTTTAATACTAAATTCAAACCTATGAATTCACCAACTTTATGTTGACTGTTTTAAGCATGTTTTCTTAGGTGCTTAGCTGGATTATTCTTGAGGTGCTAATTGATATTGCATGCATTGTCGGGTGTCTTTCAAGAATATTTATCTTTAAATTTTCAATACTCGTTGTCTTAAAAACATGTTATGGTTCCGCTGCATTTGTCTTAAGCTTCCGCTAAAACTATTTCATTTATGTTAAGAATATTGTAAAACTTATTTCGTTTTTAATCTAAGCAACGAGTTATGTTTTATCAAACGTCCATATAGTGGTCGTTTACTTGATCTTGTGTGATGTATATTATGACGTCACTCCCCCCGACACGTGTTTCCGTCCAGGCCCCGTTTGGGGGTGTGACAGATTAGTATCTAGAGCCAAGGTTATAGTGAACCAGGTAGCTTATACTAGGTCTGGTCTATAACCAGTATGTGATCCTACGTGTTCTTACCTTCTTACATATATATCTAATAATAATAGTATATATATATATAAGTGCAAATTATATATCATATTACCATAATTATTTTATACATCATTTTTCCATATCATAGTTTGCATCATACTTACTTCTCGGCATTGCACACACATAACATGGTTTCATATAAAGAGATTTATATAAACTTTTGCTTGTGCAGGTTATGACAGCCCCTGTTATTTCTATTTCATCAGATTTCAGCAATGAGGTGTGGGTTTCATAGCCATGAGTGATCCTTTTTGGGACTTATTCCTATCCTGTATCCCTGTTATTTCCCGTGGTTCCTGCTGAGGTTCCTATTGTACCTGCTGATCCTTTAGTTGCACCGGAGGTGGGAGCAGTTTTTGTCATTTCACCTACCGGAGTGCTTGATTTGGTGGATTATTCATCTTCTTCTGATTCTGATCCATCGAAGGATTCCTTACCTGTAGCACCAGAGTTACCATTTGTTTCACCCTTCTTATGTTCTGACGACTCGGAGGCGGACAGTGAGTCCGAGCCTGCTGAGCAGAGACCCGAGAGGCATGAGTCTCTTGCACCATCATCTGAGTTTCCACTTGCACCTGTTGTTGCCCCACCCGAGATTCATCGACGGCCAGCGATTCTTGTTTGACCCGGTGAGGCTATTCCCTTTGGTCGACCTTACCGCACCCACCCCAATGGGTCGCGTAAGTTGTTGACTGTGAGGAAGAGAGTTGGACCTTTTCCTGCTCGTAGACTTGCATGGAGATGTGTATCTCATTGTTCTTCGGATCGTCATTCTTTAGGATGTGATGTATCAGGTCAGTCTCATTCAGGACCATCGACTAAAGTTACATCACCTAGGTTGGTTGATCCCCCGGTTAGGACTCCATGATGTAGTGAGGCTTTTATGCGTTAGAGGTCTGCACCATTGTCTACTCCTTACCTACCTACGACATCAGAGTCATCCCTATATTCATCTTCTGAGAGGTTATTAGATTCATCTTCACCTTCTGCTGGACCATCTCGCAAGAGATGCAGGTCCCCTACTACTTTGGTACCATCATCTACTCCTATTTTGAGATCGATAACCCCTGCTCTTGTTGATCTTCCACCTCGCAAGGGGTTCAGATATTCATACTCATCCGAGGATAGTAGAGAGGAGCATATGGAGATTAGAACTGCTGATGTCGAGGTTGTTGCAGATTTAGGTATTAGTGATGGAGTTGGAGCTCATATTGAGGATAGTATAGGTATGGGAGTTTAGGTTGCTACTAGTGATATTAGGAAGGACGAGGAGGAGTTTGAGGCAGAGACCAGTGAAGGAGGCACGATGGAGATCGAAGTATATCCATTGGTTACTGGTCGTATTTCTGAGCCCACTGGAGGAGATGCTCCTGATCTTGAGGGTACTCTTTATGATATAGCTCATTACATGTCTGAGGTTCCTCTTGATAAGATAACTGAGTTTGAGACTGCTCAGAGACAGTTGGAGGCTGGTCAGTTGGTGGCTAGCAGAGAGAGAGCTAGTTTGGCTGATAGGGTTAGAAGTTTAGGACGGGAGAACCTAAGGGTTCGAGCTTTGTTGTGTATCGAGAGAGATTGTGTTGACGGTCTTCGTCGTCACATGGCACTTTCTCAGGAGGAGTTTCGTCAGATTCGTATTAGGAGGTTGAATTCTCTTGTTGAGAGGCGTTTGGGATTTCACCGTTAGTTTGGTAGTACCATGGTTATGTAGGAAATTAGATTGATGGCTAGGTCTAGATGTTAGTAGTAGAAATATTGTAAATCAAGTACCCCGCTATGGGTTGATTGTAACCAACTATGAAGCTTTGCTATGATATGAAAAGCTTATTTTGATTCTCTTGCGTGTTCGTCTTTATTGTTATTTACTCGTTCTGGCAAAACATGTTCTATTATATTTTCCTTTATAAATCTTATTTACCATTTATAATGGTTATATCGTGTATCGAATCTCACCATGTGTGATGTCTTATGATGTAGAACAATGACTAACACCCGTTCCGGAATGACGCCTGCTGCAATTGAGGAAATGATCAATCGACGCGTGGCAGAAGCTTTAGAAACTCGCGAGGCTAATAGGAACATT
>BQNB010171959.1:0-13510 GCA_026074375.1 Tanacetum coccineum
AGTAAAAAAAGCATCTACAAGTGTTTTTACAAATTGGATGACAATAACTTATTTAAAAAAGGTATAGTATTTGACGTGGCAAATATGTATGAAGAAGCATGCATACATCCTCGTATCATAGATTTTAATTAAAACTTTACCCAATTAAGTTATTTATTATTGTATCACGTATTTTCTATACATTTAATGTATAAATAGTGTTACCTTTTAAAAATTGACGATTCAACGTGTTTTCAAACATAAAAACTTTATATTTTATCGCGGGAAAAGGTTAAAGAATGGTTAATAACCATTCAAACCCTAGACCATTTGCGACTTCCTAAATAGTATGCAAGGTAAGGAAACTACAATGTAGTCAGGTATTATAGGGTAATGGTATCTACAAGACCGAAGTCTTGATGAGTCTCCCCGAACCTTATCCTTGCAACTAAGTAGTACTTTTGCAAAATACATCATTGATAAAAATAAAATTTTAATTTGAAAACACATTATAAACTATAAATAGTCCATAATAAATCTGATTTCATAATTATTAGTCATGTTTATATTTATTTTTCGAAAAACCACCCTTTTATTTTCTCACAAGTCCAAACTTAAAATAAAAACAATATAAACACAAAACTAATACACATAACACTTATTCAAAACAACACATAACAATTAAGTCATGCAAATATCAATTATGATCATAATTATCTAATAATTAAAAATTAAAACATGTATATATTCCTTATAAGGCTCATTCGTCCTAACAACTCCGGCCACATCCATCGTATAAATCGATTGCGTAAGCATTATACAAATATATACCACATAGCACTAAAAATTTACGCAACTTTTAGTCCCCGATTAAGACATATCCAATGTCTTCCCAGCTTTTAAAGGTCCGTAGATCTAACCAAATCAAATCTAATGTCTATGTTTATTAAATTTCTTGATTATCATATTTTCAAAAAATCTTTAAACAATTAACAGATTTATATCAGACATAGCCCTCCATGATAAATTGCATATTAATTATCATGATGCCGAATTTAAACAATTAATATAAACAAAAAATCGATCAATTTAACAATTAATCACACATATAGAACATTAATCAATTCATGATAAACAAGCATGTGATATATCACAATAACAAAATAACAATTAATTATTAACTAAACACTATCTAATTAACAAATAAACTAGAGAAGTTTAATCACATAAAATTTCCATACAACCTAGGTTTCGTCTAAGTAATTTTATTATTGCTAAATACAGATCGAATTATATATACTTAAAACGCCTAAAGGGCATAAAAATTAAACAAGAACCCTAATTTGGTGAAGATTTTAATTCCTTTGTAACTAGACAAATACTAACACGAATGGCTCTGATAACCACATTTGGGATTTTATCGAACTATTAACTATTAAAGATCACGAGTACGCAGCGAAAAATAAACACGTATAAAATATGTAATTAACAAAGAGATCAAGAACGCGTACCTTTTAGCAATTAACGAATACACCGTCTTGAATATACCGTGTGTTATAATATGAATAACCACGCGAAAACCACCTCAAGAAACTTCAAGTAAGATCTCTCTACTTCAACACACACAATACGTTCTTAGCAAATAATTAAGTATGCTAGTACTAGTAGTAATAAAGCCACCAAACACCTTCGACTCTTGAATCAATCAACATGAAAAACCCTTTAAGAGTTGTTTGGGTTCGATCGCAAAAACCAAAACCCTAGGGTGTTTGGTTTCGATCAGCACGACACAAGGGAGGGAGAAGGAGATAAATTTATGATTTAGTTTCTCAAGTTAATAGCGAAAACTAAACATCCCAAGCCTCTATTTATAGCCTCCTAAACTTGCTTTTCAAGTATAAGTTATTCCACCAGCCCTTCTTGAGATTAGGAATTAATATCTAATGAAAAAAAAAATTCTCATACTTTCTTTTTCATACGTTGCATATTAGTCCTTCTTAACTATAAAGCGACTAATATAACTCCCATAAAATTTTATATATGTAACAATAGCGCTCGTTAACTTTATCACATTAAATATATTACATTTAATATATTTATTATTATTTGTTTTTACGTATTAACGCGTGCGTCCCCATAGACTCAAATAAATTCCCGGACATATATTATTTTTACGTGGACATAATCCAGCAACGACTACTTATGTACTAAAGCAATCTTTATAATATATTTGCAGAAACTAGTACTCGTATACGATAACCTAATGTTAACTCAAAGAACAGTTCGACTTTTTGGAGTCTTTGTTCTTCAACTTTTACCTTAACTAATTCTTTTTGTGTTATATAATACTTTATGTCAAAATTATATAAATAAATTGAGTATTTAAAATGTATTTCACTAGATATAATTTTCAACAAGTAATATATAATAAAAATAAAAATATTTAGAGTTAAAGTTGAAGAAAAATGACTTTAAAAAGTCATACTGGACACTTAATATGGGACGGAGATAGTATCATTTAGCAGTTGACCCGAGTAAAAAAACTATCCACATTGTTTAATTCCCGACCCTAAGAGAAAATCATAGGACAAGCATAAAATGTGCAATAAGGTAAGTTCCTATTTTGTAGTACAACCAACCATGAGAAAATGGAAATTTGCAAATGTACAAATGGTCCTACAGATAGATATTATAACCCCCAATATTCTGCACCAAAAATATCACCTATCTCCATCAGGACACTGCCCGGATTCTATGAGCCCCCCTCCCCTAACCCTCTGAACTCTCTTGGCTTTCATCCCTTTATCTAAAGGTATACAAAATTATTTCTATATCTACGTATATACGTATGCACGTTACATCCATGTATATGTTTATGTGTATGCAACTATGCATACATATACGCATGTGTGCATTTACATTGGCGATTAAGGTGGTGTTCAAGAATTTATGACATTTTGAACGGTTAACTAAAAACTAGCAACTATTTTCAGAGCTGTATTTGAGGGTGTTGCGAAAATGTTGTAGGGAGTTCAATATTTTTAAAGCGACGAGAAAACAATCATTACCTTATAATGTCATGATATTTGGTCAAATTGTTACTAGCGCATGTTTTGATTTATATATATCAATATATAAGTAAGGACCATTTTAGGGCCTTCAAGTTTTAGTATTCCTGAGGCCTCATCTTTTGATATTTAGAGAGTTTTCGAACGAGGTCCAGGTATAACTTTATAGACGGCCCTTCTTGTTTAACGATTTCGTATTCATATTCAAGTTATTAGTTTTCTACTAAAATTAAAGAATACAAAAATGTTTGTCATCGACCCAACCAATTTTAACCGATATAAATGATTGATGGCCATATAAAGGACGCGAAGTACTATCTAACAAATTTAAACAAAACCAAATGCATTTTTATTGTTACATGTGTTTAATATAATTTTATGTTCAATAGGTGAAGTCGTAATAATGTCAGAGGTTCAGACGTGGAAATCGGAGTAATACACCATTGAACTCCCATGGAAAAGAACTCGCTAGACAACATATGCACGATTGGCTAGTCCCTTGTTTTCTCTTAGTCATCAATCGATTTGTACCTAAATCATTATTGGAACCTTTCCCGCATTCGCATAAGATTATGATGTCGGATTGTTGAAATACCCTTTCTATGAAAAAGACACCATTCCTATGTATGCAGTTCCGGTATGTGCATTCTTCTGTCTACTTATTTCCGTAAATAGTAATTCAAGATTTCTAGAATATACAATCAATCTTTCATTAATTTAGTCATTGTTTATGAGTACATATGTTTCCTAACTAGTATTACAGGTTACTCTAACTTCAGCCAAAACTACATAAACGATATTACAAGCCACCAAGTTATCATTTGGTTTTCTTTATGCCAATTTATGCAAGAAATTCCAAGTTTTCTTGAAATTATGGCACCCATGGAGTCAATGAAAGCGAGTATTATGAGTTTGTGACAAGTTTTTCGTCAAAATCGACATAAACAAAAGACTTGATCATGCTAATATTTGGATGGTTTTGATAGAACTTTGCATTACCATACAATGAAAGGAAAACTTCTACAATATGCTAAAAATTTCAAACCAGTTTTCAAATACAATAAATTGAAGTGATGCAGGATGACCACACTTAGATTTTTAATGCCTGGCTCAATCACTAATGTACCAATCATATATTCTTTAGATTTTTAGTGCCTGGATTCAAATCACTAATGTAAAGCAAATCAGTAAATTCTTAATTGATATCGAAAAAGATTCTGAAAAAAAAAAATTTACCAAAAAAATGAGTGTGACAATCTTTCCATTTATAGGTATATGCAGGGATATTACCAATTGGGATATTTCTCATTTATTATATGCATAGGAAGGATGTTTATGATCTACACCATGCTATGCTTGGTGAGTTCTTTTACCTTTTATTTCTTCTGATTTACAACAATATGATACATTTTGCTGACGTGTCATACCAAAATGTGAACCGGGTGCAAAACCATATTGTTTTCACTAACGCGTGACCAATTTGGCATTAATGTTGCAAAATAATAATGATATAATCGCTTGTGAAAATCCAGGTTTGTTATACGCACTTTTGATAACAGCCGTACTTACTGACTCGATAAAAGATGCCACTGGTCGACCAAGACCAAATTTCTTCTATAGATGTTTTCCAGATGGTAAACCGGTATGGATGTTGCATAAGATATAGCAGCATACTTATACGTTATTAGTTTTCACTTTAATAACGACTGTTTCTTTAGTGTAGTGACAAATAATTGCCTTGTGTAGGCGTTTGCGGACAATGGAGATGTTTTATGCCATGGAGATGTACTTAAAATTAAGGAAGGATATAAAAGCTTCCCTAGCGGGCACACTTCTTGTACGCGTCTCTTTATAATATTTAAACATTGAACACTAGAAATGATGTTAATATTCCAAATCTGATGAATTAAACAACAAACTTATGAAGCAATGCAAATTCTAAATGAAGGGGTCCTTTGTCGGGTCTTGGATACCTTGCTTGGTACTTATTGGAAAACTTAGAGCCATTAGATAATAAAGGCCATGCCCGAAATCTGTGTATAGTCGTGTCTCCATATCTTTTCGCTGCACTAGTTGGAGTAAGTCGTGTTGATGACTATTGGCATCACTGGACTGATGTTTTTACAGGAGCAATAATAGGTTCGCATTTTGTTACAAACTAACCATTAGTCTTGTAAAAATCTAGAAAAAAAAGGTTTTCAAGATTGAACTAAGCTTTACCTTAATATCCATTCAATAGGAACGACCGTTGCAGCATTTTGCTACTTGCAGTTCTTCCCATTCCCGAATGCGCAAAATGGTACCTTACTAAAACTTCCTCGTTATTTTTTTGCTTTAGCGTGATGTTATTTTAACGGGTCGTTTTAGACCATATTAGTACTCCTTTCCGTATCCACTTATATTAATCACTTAATCATACATAAAAAGTGACGATTGTGAGTTGAAACGTATGTATAGGTTGGGCGCCCCATGCATTTTTGGCAACGATGGAAAGGGAACGCGTTCAAAACAGAGAAGTTGTAACAGCACCTTTACCTGATTTGGAAGCCTAAGAAGGGGAGAGGAGAGACTTGAGCCACACATTTTTTTTTTTTTTTTTATGGGATATCTTTAAAAATTATATGCCAAAATAGCTTAAATTGCATCTAGATATGGAAAAATAGCGTGGGGGAGATATTCTTTTTATTAGGGGATGCGAATGCAATCATGATGAATAGCGCTTTATTGTTTGAACTTTCGACAATAAGTGTATGTTCGCTTTGAGATATCCGTTTATTCCCTTCACGATGTATATATAACAAGACAGACTTCGTTTTTTTTAAAATTTAACTCTTTCACAAAACGATTCAATATCGGTTTAAGTGATGCTTCCACCCTCGACAACATGAGGGAATATAGTGTTGAGATTGCATACCATATGAACTTGTACGAGCCTCGTTGTTAATCAGGTAATTAATTACTCCGTTGCGGATCGCGAGATTTTGCATTAAAGACTAACTTGCAAACCAAAAATTCTTTGCCTTATAGTGTCGTTTTATATATGTCTAACTTAGCAACGGACGTTAAACCCAAGGACATTTCCGTATGGTAATTTAACTCGGGGTATGGTGGAAAATGTTTACGGGAATAGACACCTTGGGTTTATCGTTCCGTTGCAAAGTAAGTCATTAAGGACAAACTTCGCAACAAACCGATAACCGCAAGGACTATTTCCGTAAACTGTTTTTGATTTTTTTACGGAAATAGTCCTTGGGTTATCTTTCCGTTGCAAAGTTAGTTATTAAGGACTAACCTTTCAATAAACCGATAACCAAAAATTTATTTCCGTTAAAATGATTCTCAGAGTGGAGTAAAAAACACCGTACTCCCAAGAGTGTAACATTCTGAATGTATAAATAGTTACAATTACACCTTTTTCATTGCATATAATTCAACACTAATTTTTTTTTGGATAATAACAAATAAATGTACTCATGTATAACTTGTACATTTTTGTTGTTAGTGTAGTTTTTTTTTCTATTACAACACAAACCTTTTCGATTTTTGTGTGTATTATGCGATCATTATAGATTTTTAACCGCCTGCTAACATTGAAAGGTAAAATGATCGTGATACATGAACAAAACACATATAATCATCGAAATTTACAAAACATGCGTTTTAAACAAAGAAGAAAAATAGACAAGTTAAATCTTGTTTAGTTAATTATCACCAATAATTTTAAAAAACAGAGCTAGAGGCCTAGAGCTAGAAAATGAATTATTTTGATGGAAATGAGATAGAAAATTACAGAGTCAGGTGTCCTTGTTTAAGAATAATAACTTAAGATCGTCTGATCATTGTGATCATATGAAATCGTACTAAAGTAACAACTTTTGTTGAACTTTTCATAATAATGATGATGCCTTTAATATTTTCAAAAATATTAAACAAATTTTAAACAAATGAGTAAATCGGGTGTGAACACTCTTGCCCATGGTATTTATTGAGTGCCAACTGTGACAGCTTCCCCAAGAAACCCCAGCCCCATGCAATCACTCCTTTCACAGTTACCTAATAAGCCAAGAGCTAGAGTCGAACCTGACTCTTTCTTCAATTGGACCCTAATCCCCGGGTGGTGGGCTAAGGCCCCCATTACCGATCAACTAATCTTTTGCGGAATGGATTGTAGCCATCTGAACCTAAATACCGAATGATGGAAAAAGGTGACTATGAAAGATATATACACGCGACGATATGAAGCGCGGTGTCGACGGGTCGAGATCCGTAGGTGGAAGAGTCAAGGAGGGTGGTGGCGGAAGGGAGTGGGGCAGTGGTGTAGCATGATAGAGAGAGCGGCAGTAGCGGGGGGGGGGTTTTACCTCAATATATACTGCGGAGGGAGGGTGATTGAGTGGGTCTACTGGGTGTGGATATTGGAATGTATGCCCTGGTGAGTATTGGATGTTGGGGTATTTTTGGATGAGTTCTAGGCCATTAGAGTGGTAGGTGATTGGACGAGAATGCAGATGTGAGGAGTAGGAGACATGTGGTTGTGGGTTTTTAGGTAGATTCTGATGGGGTATTATAGGACGATTACACTTATTTATGTATTTAGGGGGGGGATAGGTTGATTTGGATTGGAACGTGTAATATCGTTGGCTGGAACTTGAGCTACTCACTAACTATGTTCTGTGAATATCGTGAGGGTGGAGTCAGGTTGCAGGTCGCCACAAACATTTTTGTAGCGTTAGGCATGAAAGTCATGTGTGTAAGTTATTAGTTTATGTGTTGACTTTTACACTATGAGTAGAACATGAAAATTTGAACAGATACCGTAGTTGAATCCTATACTTCTTGTTCTAAGCTGTTAGGTCAATCCATAATATACATTTTGATAAGCACACTTTGAGAAACAGAGACTCTTATAATTACACCTATGAGTGATCGTAAAGAAGATCTCATTTTTGAGTTAATCAAACTAATAAAAGTTCTCATACAATGCTAATGTTGAGAATGCGTTATTTTCACTTTAAACACACTTACAACTAATTCTAATTAGTCTAAGTAATATGAACAATCTAAACCGTCTCTTAATAATATCAACATAATTACACATACAACTGGTGACTTATTGTTATAGTAGCTCTGTTCCGCTCTTACACAAACTAACTTATTGATTCTTGGTGCTATTTTTGGTTGTCTTCTGTCTCCACTAATAAATGTAATTAGTTCTATCATTTCTCATATCTCAATCATATACTATTTTATTCACCGCTTCCTACTAGTATCATCTGACTTCAATCTATTTACTTAATAAGTTTATGATTTAAATACCATTAGTAATAATTGATTCTCTCTATTATGCTAATAAGTGATCTCTTGAAACTATCTGATCATAATAAGATAGGTAAATGTTCTCACGACATAAATACAGGAGCATTACTGATATAGTCCATTAGTGCGAATAATATCATATACTTGAACCTTTGACTTACTTTCTACTATTGATTCTTGTATACGACAATAAAAATTGGATGGGCGAGTACCACACTTAAACTCTTGCAATTTGATTGTATGGCTATCCCAACTAAAACTGGTATGGAGTTAGAGATGATTCGATAACTAGGCATATTACTTCTTCTCCATCCTAGCTACTTTTATAAGGTTACTGCGAGCAAACTAATGTCGTTCTGAATGGAGTAAGGGATTAGTCGTCGAGAGATAACAAATAAGTTTTCCATATAGACATGGAAAAGTCGAAGATAAAAAAATTTTAAACGGCGAAGATTTTATAAAGCTAGCAAAGTCGGAGACGGTAGCGTTGCAATTCGGGATGGAGTGGCATAGACTTTAATCAGAAAATTCGTGAAGCTAATCAAATTTTTTCTAGGGGGTCTTTAGATGGCGTGATTTAACTTAGGATGTATCTAATTGATGTTTACATTATCGATTCTTTTTTTAACCGTCATGTACATTGGGTAAAAAGCAACAAAAAAAAATATTGTGTACAACAACACAATATATCCAAATCCCGTCGAAACGAAGTATTGAGTTGGTAGAATGTAAACTATATCATATCCCTAATCTACTGAAAATAACTTGAAATGACTAACTAGAATGACACTTACAATTAGTTTGTCCATGTCCAACTCATATATGACTGCTAAATCATCATTTCAAAGAATGGAATAAATCTCACATTCATACACCCTTGACATTAAGATAAAGAAAATTTTTCTTAATGATTAGACTCAAGAAAAGTGAGAAGAAAAGATACAAATCTTAAACGTAAACGTAAATGTACCCTTGCTTTTGGTCCGGTAACCCCTTTTTTTGGATAGAAGGGTTTATGTGTAGAGCAGGATTTTGGTGTGGAACTAACAATACTCTTCCATGTGCTCTATCATTTCCTTTTCAAATTTCACTTATTGCCCTCAGACTGTTCTAATAATTCACAACTACACCTAAATTAGTCTAGATGATTGCCGTTTGCAGTCCAGCTATTTCAACTGGGTATTTTTTTTAAACACTAAGATTACTAGAAACGTGTTAGAGGTGATAGGAACGAATTTCTAGCCTCTTTGAAGTGGATAGGAAAGAAAATTCGATTCACCCCGGTATTTTTTTTAATAGCAAAAGGGCTTTGGTTCAATTCATACCCACTTCTGTATAATTTATAGGCTCATTGGAAAATTTTGTGAAAAAAAAACACTACAAAAAACTAGTTAAATTGTCCGCATTTTAGAAGTCAAATGTTCACATAAAAAATGTAAAATAAAAACGTCCATACAATATGAATATGTGATAATAATGAGTGTGACAAATTTTACATACACATATAAGTGTGAAAATATTATCTAAAATCTATATTTAAAAGTTGTGAAAATATAGCATTAATGTCTACAACCAAAAGTAGTGACAAAAATTAGCAAAAGATATAAGACAATTGAGTTCAATAAAAAAAATTTTTTGTAAAGAAGGATTACCGTAAAAAATTACTAATCACAAAAAACGTGAAGTACAATGAAATGTGTGCAGGAAGTTACCACATTATCTCAAGCAAAAGGCTTGAACAGCCACATAACGGCTGCTTTTGACAGTCCTACAATACTATCACTACAAGGTCATGATACACTAACAATAACGCCAATAGGAAAAAACCACCTAATAGTACATAGATCACCACAAACACCCCTCAACAGTAACACCATAGGAGTAAAATAGGCCAACCGATACTGCCTCCTTAAAAAACCTTCCCAAGTAAAACCCAGTGGGAAAAACCTTGGATAAGGAAAAAAGAGTATAGCTCTCGGCGAGCACTCCACCTCCAAATCAGCCTTCAAACAACGAAACCAAGAATAATCACTAGCTTGGACTACCCTGAAAACATCAACGGGATGAAGCAGTAAGCGTGCGCGTGTAGGCAACTTCCAAAGATGCGCGAGCGAAGCATCTGGACATTCTTCGTCTTCTTAAACTTGCACGTGAGAAGCTTGAGATGAACCGTAGACTTGATGACATCAATAATCTGGTCCTGCGACCTCTTCGTTTTCATGAAAGCCTATTATTCCGCTCTTACCATATGAAGTAGCTCCAACGACAAAAAAGTAGCTTAGGCAATAACACACCTAGCGGACCTCGATAATGAGCCAGCCGAGATGAAAAAAATCCACAAGAACTAAGATCAGAAGGAATTTTAGATATGTCAGTAAATCTCTTCAAATGCTCCTAAAACTGTAAAGAAAAAACACATTCAAAGAACAAATGGTCATGGGAATCAGGTTGAGTTTCACATAACGGACACCAAAGCAGGTTTAAGTTAGTATTACTACTAACATCCCATTGAGGCGTCAGTTTCTCCAGGTTCCTTAAACTTCCTAGTTAAGATAACATGATTAATGTTAGGCGTAACCCGTGCATATTCAGAATATGTGTAACTACGACTCTGCAACAAAAAATAATAGCGCAAGAGTCTAATCCTCAAAAAGTATTGAGGGTCCTTAATATAATCTTAAGCTAATGCACATGCGCGCAACAAAGCTTAAGATTATATCACATGCCATAACGCTTTTTGAGGGGATTTTTGCAGCAAAACTCAACTCCAATTTAAAAATCTTAGAACTGGATCAACAAAGATAATTAGAAATTCAAATTAATAACCAATTACTTCCAACAAAAACTCGACATCCATATATTTATATTTATAAAATGAATTATATACAATTACATTTGAGGCAGCAAAGTCACAATAGCAAAGTGAACAAAAGCATTTAAGGCCTTAATTTATAAGTGTTTGGGCCTCGGCTCAGATTTCGTATTGCCTGCAAAACACGTTGCAATTTATGTCACTCGTCTTTTGCCACGCCAAAATTACGACTCTCCGAGTGACCGAATCATCTAGCAAAATCATCAAAAGCCCCTAAAATTTTCAAATCTATACAACAACACATTGTACACAAAATTAACTTTCTGCCTAACTTTACATTGCTTATTACAAAAAGTTACAAAAAAAATGCAACACACGTGTCTAAAATTAGATTAAAAAACTACAAAATTACAACATGCAACAATTTTATCTTAACAATCAAGAGTGAAGACAACCCCTAATACTCTAAACTACACTTTTGGTTAAGTGTTATGATATTTCAGGCATGATTAGGTGTTCTACTCATCATTCCGACCAACCCCTAAAACAATTCCAACTTTAGACGGCTAAATTAAAAAAAACCCTAATTTTCGATACCATCATCGACGAAGCAAGTAAATAAATAAAAATGTGTTACTTACATGCAACAAACAATTTTTCGTTTTAATGTTCTTGCTCCAGATCTAATAGTTTATGTGTCACACCCCCAAATAGGGTCCCGTCTGATTTAGCGTCCGGGGGCGTGACGTTATTGAATATCTCAAGTACAAAGCATAAAGAACGACCTCTAAGGGTACGTTTTAAAAATAAACACCGTTGCATAAATTTAAAATATTAATAAGTTTTACATCGATCAAATTTAAAAGATTCAAAAGTTAAAATATGAAAGCTTAAATAAGTTCAACAACGGTATTTAATGACATAGATAAATTTCTAGTAAACCGGTCCGGGCAAATAGACTTCACATAAGTCAAGCAACCACATCCATGCTAAGCACCTGAGAAAAACATGCTTAAAATGTCAACATAAAGTTGATGAATTCATAGGTTTAGTTCAAACGTAATTAATGTGGACCACAAGATTTTCAAAACGTATGCGACAGTTATAGGAGATACAACTTCACATAAAAAGGCATTTACGTTGCACTAAGCTCATGACACTGAAGCTAATACTGAAAGATAGCATGTACACTGCTATAAAGGCTTGCCATTCAGGTGTCCGACCAAAGACCACCTAACTAGTTCGACATGACATATATCCGTTAGTCCTTGGCAAACTTAGACTAGTAAGTGCATCTTACCCGGATAGGGATAATTAGTCCCAATAGATCTATTTATTCACTCACGCTCACTTAACCAAAGGACGATTATAGTAATTAACGGTTCATGATGATTCAGGTAATAGTTGTCTAACGCTACTTAGGCAACACGCAAACAGGGAAATCTCACGTATAGTACTTGTGTCCACTTTAAAAATAAAGCAATGTTTCTCATCCCAAGTTATAAAACAGTTATTCAAAACAATTAAAAGTGAGGCTATGAACTCACCTTATGCGAGTTGTAGATCAAAAGAAATCAATCAAGTAAAGACGAATCTCACAGTCCTAGCGACAACCTAGCATATAGTTGTCGTTTAAGAATAATGTACAACGAATAACGCTTAACGCAAGAGCTGATCATCCGAGCATGAGTAGACACGGCGTATCCTTTTCGAAAGTTATAAGTTTTGACAAGTCTTGACATTTTGAAGCATCTTTAAAAATATTTTGTCTTTTAGTGTATTTCGTCTTTTAGTGTATTTCATCTTTTAGTTTATTTCGTCTTTTAGTGTATTTCGTCTTTTAGTGTATTTTGTCTTTTAGTGTATTTTGTCTCTTAGTGACCCGACACACCAAAGTTGACTCAATAACCGTAAATGTTGACCTAAACTCGACACTTAACGTCATTCTTCATTTTATCATTAGTTTGATAATAAAAGTATATTTTTCGACGCATTTATAAAGTTTATAAAATTTTAGCATGGCCTTTCTAAAAATATTAACTTTCTATTTTTATCTGTCTCGACTCGTGAAAGTATCAGTTTTATAAAAGTACATCTTATTGACTCGAAATAATATCCGATCGATTTTCGACAATACCGCAAATAATTCAACAATCCATTCTAAACCTAAACCTCTTTGACTTTGAATTTACGCTTCCAACAAAACTAACATCTAACTTAATCCCTTCGCCAACAATATTTAAACTCACTATACGATAAATCTTAAATAAACGATATAGCCGTAGTGATAACAATATATATATATCAAAATAGTCACAACGAACTTTTATGCACA
>BQNB010171960.1:1582-13510 GCA_026074375.1 Tanacetum coccineum
ATATATATATATATATATATATATATATATATATGTGTGTGTGTGTGTGTGTGTGTGTGTGTGTGTGTGTGTGTGTGTGTGGCTAATTATTAGTGTATAAATATCATTTCGTGACTGTATGCCACTTCAGTCATGACATGGCACACACCATTCAATAAATTTTGAAATTATGATAAAAATACATGGTAAGGTTTGAACTTGTAACCTATGATTAATATACAACGACCTTAACCAACCTTCTATTTGTGTTTTACCATCTAAAACAATAATGATATACTGCATAATTAAATTTAATATGTTCCATGTTTTGATTTTCAAAAATATATCAAGATACACTCTATAATTATATATTATATATTAAGATATACTCTCTAATTATATGGCAATAAGGTAGTTGATATTTTTTTTAAATAAAAATATATTTCAAGATATATTATCGATTGCTTTTAGAAATTGATATTTGACGTTCTATAACTAATAATAGCCTACATAAAAATACATAATATGTTTATCCATTTAGATTGGTATAATTTGTTTTGTTTTTGAAAAAGATATCATGTAACTTTTTAAAGACACAACTTTATCCTAAAACAATCCAATGATAAATTTTAAAACCCTAAATTGATGGAGAACGAAACCGATAAAGGTTCCAGTCGGGATTTAGGATTTTGATATAGATGGAGAACTTTGGCTTAAACTGCGGTTAATTCCATCAGAGCCACAAAGATAAAATATGAATTGTCAGTTTGTCACCATTTAAGTTGATAAAATATGAATTGTCAGTTTGTCACCATTTAAGTTGTTTAATCTAATGAGGATGTCTTTACTTTATGCCCTTGATAACTGTTATATTAATACTCTAAAGTTGATTTATAAATTGTATTAGTTTTTTTCACGCATGTACCAATGTTGATGCAACACCAGCCATCCATGTACTCTCCATGTAAGTGATATTTCATGTTATAATTTTCATCATACGTATAGTAATATTTATGCGCCACGTACTTAATGATTTTTGAATCTTTCTGAACTAAATCTTGCAATTTACATGGGAAATCCACGCCTAATTCAAAGTTGTATGGAAACTTAGGTTTTTGACAAAACTTTTGACGAAAGATTTCCTTTTTTTCTTCCGTTCAATCTTAGTCTAAGCATATATGCTTCCTGACCAAAGAGACCATATTTGTGACGGCTGACCAAGATAGGAAGGATCTTTTACGAGCTGTCATTATCGGACTAGAGGGAACCTTCGGCTTCCTTACTATACAACGAGAATATCCTTATAAATCGCTCAAAACAATGGTGTGTACCATGGCCAAACCACCTAAGGTAATCAAAACAAACATTTTGTTTCTACTTTTGCTTAATTATGACTATGCGTTTATCTTATTAGATGTTGTTGTATGACGCATCCAACACTTTGAGGTTTTTGTGGTTGGCATTTTCGCAAGCGTGCACATGATATACTAATGGCATGCAAGTCTTAATGATATATTAATAATTAATATTTATTTGTTTGCAGGTTCTCTGTCTTTGGCATGATGAATAAGGTGTGTAGATTGCATGAATATTTTTAAGTTTGTATAGTTCAAGCTGTATACCACCACTATGTAAAACTTTTGACTTCAAAAATGTAGAAGAGATGCTTAACTTTTGCTATAATGTGATTTCAGGACGTATAATGAACGCGTCAAACACAAATGGGGTCGAATGCCATTTTCGAGCTTCCCTTGGCCTTCTTATGTAACAGGTTTAGCATTCATGCACGCTTCTTTATAGATTTATGTATATATCTGCACGTAAAAACATGTGTACACTTTTTATGTATGTCTTTCTTATAAAGAGCATTCCTTTCATCAAACACCTTATTCTATTATGATGTACATGATTCAAAATGTATACTTTTATATGTAGATACGAACCATGACCATGAGGATATGCCTTTTCTTACACTTATGGACATACTCTATGGTCGAGAGGTATTGCATCTGTCATTTTTTGTTGCTTTAAAGCGTTGCTTTGTTATTTATGAATAGAGATAGTTAGGAAATAACTTCTAATGTGTCTCGGTATTGTGCAGGCTACAGCCAAATTCAGGTGTGCAGTTCGGGTAGTAGCAACATTACCAGATCGTCCTAGAAACTTCTGATCTTCTTCTTGTGGTACATACAGAATTAGGCTCTTGAAGATCCTGCGGCCAAAATTCATGCATACTTAAATGCATAAGATGTGGTATGTGTTGGTGAGATCAATCATTTTTGTGTAATGCTGATTTACCCGAGACCAAATAGATTTCAAGTTACATTATAATACGAGTTCGGAGGTGTGGAGTGCACGCTTGTATAAACTAATTAACTTGATTTCGGATATGATAATGGAAAAGGTTGTGAATATAAAGTCAAAGGATGAAATAGTGACAGAATTCGTGATAACTAAACTGTCGCTGCTGGACATACCTTTGTCTTGGACAACAATTAGCGACGGTTAAAAACTGTTACAAAACTGTTGTTGACACAATTAAAAGAAGTGTTGTGACTTTAACCAAAGGGTGTGACTTTTCATTGACGTGTTATAAAATAACCTTTTGCTTGTGTTACAGGAGAAAGCTAGGAGTGACAATAAAAGGTTGCGATGGAGCACTGCTGTAGAAGTGAAACGAACTCCATGTGAAACAAAAGCGCCAATAAAGAGCATGTAGAAGGCTGAATAAAAGGTTACGATAAGTTTTTAAAACCGTAATTGTGTTCTGTAATAGTGTTATGTGTTGTGTTCTGTAATAGTGTTTTGTGTCGTGTATGTTATCCAGAAAGCTGAAGTCATGAAAGATTGATGCATTCTTGAATCAAACAGTTGTTGACATGATTTACTTTTTTATGCCAAGACAGGCATGTCACCAAAACAAGGGAAATTCATGAAAATTAAGTATTAATATGGTGAACTATAGTGTTTTTTAAAAGGTAAATTGAGTTACTGAGTTACTGATGAATTGATCGTCAAACATTGTCGTAAACTAAATAAGCGTATTATCTATATTATTATGAAGCGAACCCGCCTGTCGGGCGGGTTATGTTATAGTGTGTGTGTGTGTGTGTGTGTGTGTGTGTGTGTGTGCGTGTGTCTATATATATATATATAGGCTTCGGTTCTATTGAAAAGGTTTTTATTTTGAGAAGATTGAGAAATCTTCGTTTGAGCAAATTGATTCATATTTTTTGATTTGATTCACAAGTAAACATCGTTTAATGGTGAATCGAATCTAAAGATCACAAATTTGCTTCACAAATCATTGTTAAAATCGAGTTATGTTAATGGTTCAGTAAATTTGTATAGATGATTCAGTATTGCACTTATAATCACATTAATTCAATTTTTAACATTGATTCAATTTTTTAACATTGATTCAATTTTTACAGATGATTCAATATTGCACTTATAATCACATTAATTCAATTTTTAAAATTGATTCAATTTTTTAACATTGATTCAATTTTTTTTACACATTTTGAATTATAATCACATTAAAATGAGTTTTACGTTTGAAAAACTTGAATCAAAGTTAAACATCTATCGTTTTTGAAAACCTTCTCAATCTTCTCAAAATAAAAACCTTCTCAATCGATCCGGATTATATATAATATTATATAATATATTATATATATATCTTTATATTTATAATATATATAATATATTATATTTATATATAAAAGTTATATATTATATATATATTATATTTATTAGATATATATATAATATATTATATATAGGGGGACTTTCTTTTCTGAAACCATTCGTATGCGAGAATGACAGAACACAAAAAACATACTGCACGCCTTGTAAAAATAAAAAAATACATGAAAAATCTCAATAATCGTAAGAATCCACCTATGTTCTTCAGTTTATCATGAACTCTTCCTTTCTTTCACAAAAACCTTACACTCGGCATCAATATTGTATGTTGCACCATACATGCAACTCCTTCAAAGAAAAGTTTTGTATTTCTAATTTTTATCAAATTATTTAGATCAACTATGTTTTTTTTAAGACATATATGTAATGTTTTTAGAATTCATGTGCAAAAAAACTACATTATTGAAGGCGTGATGCATTGTTTTTTGGTCGTTCATAGTCAGTTCTCGCACTAAGAATGGTTCTGAAAGAAAGTCGCACCTATATATTTATATATAATATATATATATATATAATATATATATATATATATATATATATATATATATATATATATATATATATATATATATATATATATATATATATATATATATAATGGCCGTTCAAAGCAGAACCACTTTTTTGTACAGAATTTACAGAACCAATATAAACTGTTAGATCACTAGTGCCATTAGTGTAATTAGTGTACAATAATTAAAAAGAGTGTTAGATAAAGAAAATATTAAATTGGTTAAAGGGTATTGAGGGAATTTAATTGATAATTTTAAAAAACTGGCTCATATTCTCTCCAATTGATTAGGGCAAGTATCTCCCTATTTTGTTTCAGTCGCCTCTCTTTTTCTCCTTGCCCTCAATCGCCTCCAACAAAAACACCAATTATCAATTCCTTTTTCTCCTTTCTTATAAGGTTTAATTGTAGTTAAAAACAATTTCTTGTAATCTATTAGTATTATAAGGTTATTTTTGGAGATTAAACCAATTATCTGATATCGTGATCTCTTTTTTCCTCACACAAAAAAATTCCTAACCGCCAACACCACGATTCACTGCTTCCATCCACAACTTCATCTTCATTAGTATTGCATCGACTTCACAATTAGAGAGGGGTTAATTTTGAAAGTTTAGTATTTAAAATATAGAATCTAAAAGTAAGGGTGAACATGGAACGGTTTGAGTTGGTTTTTGGCCATAATCAAACCTCGAACAGATAGTTTGCCTTTTAAATTTCATAAAACCAAATCCTGCACAAAAAGTTCTGTTTGTTTTTTTTAGTTTTTTCATTGTAGGGCAATCATTTCAACATATTTGAAATCGGTTTCATATGGCAAATCAAAACTATGTGCGAGTATGTTGAATAATTTGTTGATAAATAATAAGATTTTATAACATGTATATAAAGATGAGATGTGCAAACATATATGAAATAAAAAAACTAACCAATTTATTATAGTGTTAGCTAAATACACGTGTGTTACAAATATCAAATAGACGTGTCCCGTATTTGATAACTTTCATGACTAATTGTATTAAAACCAATATGTATTTTTTTTGTTTAATGAATATTAGAATGAGGCGGTTCATTTTTCGGTTTGGGTTTTCTTATAAAACCAAAAGCCAAACCAAAACCAGTGATTTCCTTAAAATAAAAAACTATGTCGTCGGTTTATAATTGGTTTAGTCTTTTGGCCAGTTTTTCTGGTTTTTGGTTGGTTTTTCGATTTTGTTACTCAACCCTATTTAGAAGAAAAATCAAATGCCCGTCAATAAGTTACAAAAAGTAGGGGTGTGCATATGTGTTTTATGGTCTATATAAAATTTATTAAAGAGGTGTGCATATATGTTTTAAGGTTTATATAAATTATTAAAGGGGTGTGCATATATGTTTTAAGGTTGGTATGAAATTATTAAAATGGTGTCCATATGTGTTTTATAGTTGATATAAAATTAGTTAATGGAGTCTGTATATATGTTTTGAGGTTAATATAAAATTATTAATGGGGTGTGTATACGTGTTTTATGGTTGATATAAGATAAGGTGTGTACATATGTTTTAAGGTTGATATGAAATTATTGAATAGGTGTGCATATGTGTTTTATGATTGATATAAGATAAGGTGTGTATATATGTCTTATGGTTTGCTATAAATTTAATGAAATTGTTTGACATATGTGTTTTATATAGGGGTGTGCACGGTTCGATTTGGGTCGGTTTTTGGCTAAAACTGAAACCGAACCGAGATAGTCGGTTTTTATAAAACCATAAACCGAAACCGCTCGGTTTTTGGCGGTTCGGTTTTTCCAGTTTCAAACCGTCTATATTTAGTTGTGGCTAATTTATATTAATAATTTTGTTTTACGTAGAAAATAAGTTACTCTTTTTTTTCAATATGAGCATAATAATAATAACCCAAATTTCTATAATTATAAACATATAAATGAAACACACACATGCAAGTGAAAATACACATTGTATGATCATTGTCATATATGTAACGATATATTGTCACGTAAACACACATACATGACAAACATATATATAGAAACATTAAAATATATGTGTATTATAATTCCACCCACAAAATAAATATGAATTTAAAAATTGGATTTATCATATATTAATTTATATTATATTAATTATATATTATTATAAAATTGGTTCGGTTCAGTTCAGTTTTTACGGTTCGGTTTTTGGACGAAAACCGAAACCGAACCGAAATTTTTTGGTTTTTTGAAAAAGTAAAAACCTAACCATCGGTTTCTAGTTTCAGTCGGTTTTTTCGGTTTGGTTTTTTTCGGTTTTTGATTTTTTTCGGTTTTTTTGCTCACCCCTAGTTTTATAGTTGATATAAACTCATGAGAAGCTTTTTAATTTTGTTTAAAAATAATTTTCTTGTTTTATTTTATTTATTCAGGTGGCTATACATGGATTATTTAGGGTGGATGTTTTATCTGACTCAAAAATAATAGCTCACACTAGTTGGTGACGAAGAAACTGAAGATGCGAGCTTAATTAAGATGATTAAAAATAAAAAACACTTATGTGCATAAGGGATGTCGTTGTTATTCCAATTTGAATTTTTAAGTTGTAATAAGTTGTTATTTTGTGTATTATAATCAAATTGAATGTTATATAATTATAAAATTTGTATGATGAAATATTGAATATTTGTTCATTTCATCAAAGACTAATTTTATTGTGTGTTTTCATTTTGTTTGAAAATTAAAAGTTGTTACCTAGAAACACAATTACATTATTTAAAAGAAAATATACGCACATGACGTGTTTCCTATCATGTAAATAAAGTATGCTTTCTAAATCATTAACTTTAAGATATTAAAAATATTTATGTACTTTACCAATTTAATATGAAAATGACTTTTTGAAAAATTCATGATCAAAAAATCAAAACTATAAAAAAATCTAAAAGTTAAAGAGATTTTAAAAATGGGATTTTTTGTATAAAAATAAAAATAGAATAAAAAAAGTGTTTTTTACTATCATGCCCTTATAATTTAATTAAATTTATTTAATAAATAATTTTAAATTTAGATTTAAACGTTTCTGTTAGTTCTCGCATTAATCTAAAACGTAGTTAACAAAAACTTGAATTGAATGTTTTCATTAATGGAATCATCATACCACTAATATTAAACTGTTGTTGTCAATAAGTGAATTTTCTAATTCAACGTTTCACAATGACATCATTACCGAAATTAAAAAAAGAAATAAAAATCTTGATTTTTTTTCTTTACAAGATATTAATCACAACAATTTTCATTAAAGTCATTTTTTGAAAGATAAAATCACAAACTATCTACTCTTTTCAGTTATTGCAATTTACATAAACTAGACGTGTACCCGAGCAGAGCGTCATAATTTTAATAGCGGTATAATAATTGTAATGGAAGATATAGTGATTAATGTTTCGTGAACATTATTAAAATAAGGATCGGGATTTTAGATGAAGTGTTAAAAATAAAAAAGAAGAAAAAAATTTTAATTAGATAAAAAGTTTGCATAGGATGAATTTGTAAAGAGAATATAATAAGTGCTGGCCATGCATAATTCCGTCTACATGACTTTGTGAAACCATAAATAAGATATGAGTCCAATTTGGCCACTTTATTGCGCGCTACTTCACCCCTAATTATTACAACATCATAATGCTACTAAATGGTACCGGTAAATTTATTTTTTTAAAATTTTCGTTATGTGTATAGATCGGTATCACGAAAGAACATGTTAAACAAAAAATAATGCTTGCCTAAACTTTTGATTACGAGGGGACTCCGTCACCTGGGGCATCTCGCGGGTACCCAGCTAGTTATATAATAAAGGATTTTACACCATATTTTTGAATGTTGAAAAATCGAGATTAAGCTATATATAAATATCATAATTTAATCAGTTTGGGGAAATAGTGTTTTAATCTCAAATCATCAAGCTTTTTTATTTTGTTTATACCGCATAACTTTTTTATCACTACAACTATTTCACGATATAAAATCTCGTTTGCTAGCACGTGTACTCTTTTATATAATTGAATGGCTATTATGCGGTGTAGTTTTCAACATAAAAGAAATTTTGGAATACTATTGCTGATTTTTTAACATTCAACAATGATCTTCGTGCTTAATATAGTAACTAGACTAACATCCCGTAAAGCGATGGGTGGTTTATAGTCGGCGAATAATTATATATAGTGAATTGTGATTTTGGTTGTGACCCTAATACAACACTTACGGTTCAATTAGTGTTTATTGCGAGAAAGAAAGTTTATGATAATTTTGTTTACCATTTTTAAGTTTCTCATGTTTCAAAATATTAAAATTTTCATCCGCCTTTTACATATTGTATATGATATAGATAAAAGATGGTTCGAACGTAAACTTAACTAACGAGGTGATTTTTTACCCCGAGCTTCATAGTTTTTCCATCCACCATATTTAAATGACCACATGTGTTGTGGATTTTATTTGTTAAATCTTTTGTGGATTCTAGCATTTCTCAAATTCTATTACTACTATTTTAATGCCCGTGCACGCACGGACTTAGACATGAAGAATGAATTCCCGTAATAATTTTCGTTATTGCGTTTTGTAAGAAGTGTGATCCGAAAAAACCGAACCGACCGAAAACCAAAAAAACCGAACTGAAACAACCGACGAAACCTAGAAACCGAAGGTTCGGATTTTTTTTAACTTTACAAAAACAGTAAAATTGCTTTTCGGTTTTTGATTTTTGACCAAAAACTCTAACCGAAAAACAGAACCAGAACCAAACCAGTTTATAATAATGTTTTATTAATATAAATATAAATAAATAAATCAAGAAACCAAAATTTTAAATTCATATTTATTTTGTGGATGAAAAATATATATATATAATTATATATATATAAATAATTAGGGATTGATTATGAGAAAACTCTAATTTCTGTAGAAACCAGAAAACCTAGAAAAACCAAACAAATGCCCTAAACAAAAGCCAAAACTGATGCCCTAAATATTTCAGCTAAAAAATGTTTTTTTCCCGGCAAATTAAAGGCCTCGATTGACTTTCTAGTAAAAACCCAAAAAAAATCAAACAGATGCCCTAAAACCTAAACAAGAAATGCCCCTAAAATCTCTTTTGTATAGCCTGATTCGACAAATTTTATGTTTATTTTATGTCTGAAAAAAAAACCTCACTTCTTTTCTAACATATTCTCTTCCAGATAAAAGAGGCCAGAAGTGTTTTTTTTAGAAAAGCAAACGAAACCTTAGCTATTTCACGTCGGAGAAGGGTATTATTGATTTGGAAAAACTATTAGATTGAGTTGGATATATTTGTAATCTAAATTTTAACTTGGGTAATAGGTAATTTGTAATGTTTAACCGTGATATATGTAAATCTTTCAAAAAATTATGTCAGTTAATTAAAATTTATATTAAGTAGCTTACTTTTTTTTTCTAAATAAATATAAGAAAACATATGTCACAAACATGCCCACAGTCGAAGAGACTGCAATAATAAACTAGCTTACGAGGAGTTAGTGATGGAGAAATGACCATAGTCATAACAAAATTCCATACATATAACTTTAGAACCGCAACCAGACACTATTTCCAACCGCAACCAGACACTATTTCCTACGATCTTTATTACTAGTTTTAATGCCCGTGTACGCACGGGAATTAGACATAAAAGATGAATTAAGTAATAATTTCATTATTGCGATTTTAAATAGATTATATGCTTTCTTAAAAACATATAATGTCTATATGTTTTATTATGTTATTTTTACTTTGCTCCGTGTAAATAAATGTAAACTCATTTCAATTCTTATAATTCGATTTCAGATTATTTTTACTCTTAATATTTTTATTCGGATAGTTATATCTTAATTTTTAATCAACAAACCAATTACACCAACCTGTGCGCACACGCAATTTGAGCAGACCGTATAACGGGTAATAATATTTGAATAATTTTGTTTTGAAGTTAAATATTGTCAGAATTTATAAATTCATGATTTTGTAACGTTAAGTATTTTTTTATAAAAATTATATTAACTTTTTAATACTTAAATAGTTACATTACCCATGCACGCATGAGTTTTACATAATTTTTTTATTATGTGTTAATATCGATTGATATTTGTATAGATTTTTGTTGGACAAAAGATTTGACTTTGTTTAACTGGAATTTTAGTTATCCTGTTCTATACATTATTTGTGTTTAATAGCACATAACAATATTGAAAAAATATGTTTCTTCATTCTTTCATTTTGACATTAATAATCTTGTGCATATATATGTTATTTTTCTAAAATATAAAGTCTATGAGTACAAAGTCTAAATGGTTATTTGTTAATTTTTTAAAGTTATTAGGAAACATGGAAAATTATAAATTTACACTTAACTCCTTATAATTTATTTAAAAATTCAACCACTAAAGTTTTATTATTTATCTCTTTTTTTTCTAAGTTTTTGTTTTCACAAACTTGACAAACATATATGTTTATGTGTTTTTTCTCTCTATCAAAATCTTCCACCAAAATTTTTAATTTTGACCAAATTTGATTCAATTTTGACTTTTTAAACCAATCAAATCAAACGATTTTGCATACGTGGCAAAATCAAGCTTTTTGATCGGTCTAATAGTTATTCTCTTAACATTTAATCTCATACAAAACTTTGAAATAATGTAATTCTTTTATTATATAAAAGGATTTAGCTGTACAATAGCAACGAACTTTCAAGTTTTGTGTTAATTTGCACCATCAAACTTGTTTTAACGGAACCAGCTATATTTTTGTTCCACTTAACGACCGTTTACAACGTTAGGTTTTTTAGCCAATGAACGTTTGCAACGTTAGTCCTTTATACTAACGGTTGTTTATTTTATTTTATTTAATTATTTTTTAAATTTATACACGTGTTTATGTACACATTTTTATACAAATATTTTTATACAAGCATTTTTATACACACGTTTCTATACATACATTTTTATACACACATTTTTATACACACGTTTTTATACAAATATTTATAAACACCTATTTTTATACACATATTTTTATACACATATTTTTACACACATTTTTATACACATTTTTGTACACATTTTAATATACGTTTTTATGCGCACGTTTTTATACACGTGTATAATAGTATGTGTAAAAATATTTGTATAAAAATGTGTGTATAAAAATATGTGTAAAAATGTGTGCATAAAATCTTGTATACAAATGTATATAAAAACGTGTATAAAACGTGAGTATGAAAACGTGTGTATAAAAAAGTTCACGTACCAAAACGTAACATTAGAAAAAAGTTCACATACCAAAACAAAACATTAGAGAAAGTATTAAACATGCCACGTAGGCTTTTTTAGGTTTTATAAATTTTTTTCCCGGTTGCCAGTTAAGGTTGGTGCAAATTAACACAAAACTTGAAAGTTCGTTACATTAAGTGGAACAAAAAAAAGGTCACGTACCAAAACGGAACATTTGAGAAAGTACGTTGCTATTGTACGACTAAATCCCTTATATAAAAAAGATTTAAACTGTTACTTGCTTGTATATGGATCAATGGGCTTCGATATCATGGGTATATCAGTTTGCTAAGAAAACTCAATTCAATAATCAGACAACTAAAAAAATAAAAAAATAAAATGAATGGGCCTCATCCAACATCCCATCACCCCAATTCCAAAAATCTCCACCACATCTCGATCACGATTTTTGTAA
>BQNB010171961.1:0-13510 GCA_026074375.1 Tanacetum coccineum
TATCTATCAGTTTGTACAAACATTAAAAACTTTGTTGTTCTATGTGATGCAGAAAAGTTTGGGCCAACATGCTTATGCAGATTTGGTGCCCAATATGCTTTTTCAACCAGTGGCAACTAAGTTCCTAGACAAGATTCTGTAAGGAATATTATGTGGAATACATTAAAATGAGATCTATTTTCTTTCTGAACTGATCGTTGTTTGTGTTTAAATACAGGAGAGATCCAATTGGCATTAAAAATCTCAATGCACATCGCTTGAAACTTAAACTTGCTTCCCATAATCTTTGGCTAAGCTCTCCACATATTCCTGAGTGTCATCATTTCTTTTTGTTTTCTGCTCGATCTCTCTTTCAGCAACTGTGATTGTGATATTTTTAATACACTAATAAAATATACTATAAAATATAATACTTCAAAAGAGCAATTAAGAAAATTCCCTAAGGAAATTTCACTCTTAAAAATATATATAATATAATATATAATACGTATATTAACCGGGTAAGTATGATCACCCGGGTCGTTTTCCCAACGACTTGTGCAATTGAAACCTCGTTTAAATTCGGATTCTGATTTGAATGAAACAAAGATATATGTTTTGATGGTTTACGACTACTAAATAAGAAGCTACAATTTAAAATTGAAAATTAAAGGCGATTTAAGCAATTAAACAAATACGGAAAACGAATAAAACGCGACAATTAAGCAAGTAGACTAAAATTAAATCCTAAAATTGCAAATTAAGTTTCTAAACCTAAATTATAATAAAAGAGAATTTTAAGAAAAATAAAAATATTTTTATTTTATTTTTGAATTTTTTTATTAATTAAGAACTATTTAATTCTAATTAAATCCTAGAAAATATAAAAAATATAAAATTAATTGAAATTATATTTTTCCTAGGTAAATTAAGTAAAAAGAAAATTTTAGAAAAAGGAATTACTATTTTTGGCTTCTTAGATTAAAAGATATGATTTTTCTAAACTTTAAACTATAAAAAATAGTAAAATTATTAAAAATAAAATCCTAAAAATTTTATAAAAATTTAAACTAAATAAAGAAAATATGCAGAAATTTAATAAGATTAAAAGCCCTAATTTTTATTTTTTTAATAATCTTTAATTAAACTAATTAAAACCTAAACCTAATTATTAATAAAAATAATAAAACTAATTAAAACTTATCCTAGGGACTAATGGAGCAAAAGGGAAAAGGACTAACGAGGTAAAACACTTAACAGACGAAGGGCTTACCTAGTTAACAAAGAAATTAGAAAATTACATAAATGGTCCCTGAATACCCACCCCGTCAACAAACTAAGTCCTAATAAGCCCCCTAAATAAGTTGAAGTTTAAAAAGTGCTTTTTATGAAAAACTCAAAAGAGAAAAGTTATAGAACAGCTTGAGGAGAACAACTTTAATGAAGAGACTTAATATAAAAAAACCACAAATAAGCTTAATAAGAGCTTTTTTATCAGCTGACCTTAGAAAGTGGGGGTTTCCCTATGGTTTTACTGAATCAGCTCTTAAAAGCTCAAAATTAGTTCAAAATGAAAAAAAAGAAAGAAGTTCTAGATAGCTTATGACTTGATTAAGCTAATTAAGAAAAGAAAATAGAGCTAGAAATCCTCTTAAGCTACTGAAATTAAGCATGAATTAAGCAAACTCAGGAAATAAGCAAAATAGCACAAAATCCAAATAAGCTAAAAACCTTAAAAAGCTAAACTGGACTCTAAAACTTTGAGGACTTATTAAACTACTTATAATCTATCTATATAAGCTATAAAATCTAGAATCATAAGCTAAAATTCAAAATTTAATAAGCTAAATTACTAACCTACTGTTTTTGGCTTTTTAAGTTTTTGAATGACATTTGACAGCAAAATTAAGCTAGGAAAATAAGCTAGGAAATAAGATTAAAGACTTAAACTATATTACGCTATTACTAAACTATAAAATATTAAAAGATAAGCTTTTAAATCCTAACATTGCTGGCTTAACTTGGTGCTTTAAGTATCAGCGTTACTAACTTAATGTTAGTACCTTGTGCTGAGTGCATAAAGGTAAATCAAGCATACACTTGTGCAGGTTCTCCTAAAGGTTACTACTACTTTCAACACACTTATTGTAAGTGTGCAATCCAAGAACAAGCAAAATCTAAACCCTTGTAGGCTTTATATCAAGTATTCAATAGCTAAAAGAAGGTATAAAGTGTCCCTGGGTGCTGAGGAAGATAGTAAATAAGCCATAAAAACACTAAAACTTCAAAACAGACCTCATAAGAACTGCATTATCCTAATGATTATTCAATTAACCTAAGCCATCCAAACAGAGTTAACTAAAACCTTTGACAAAACAAGTCAAATTGGGCCTAAACCAAACACCCCTTTATGTGATTGACAGATTTAAAAACTTATGAAATTCAAATCTGTTTATCAAACTTACAGACCAGATGATATGAGAGTTTTATATTAACCTTAATAAGCATAATCAACAACCTAAAATAAGCAGTAAACTAAAATTGTAAGCTAATTTCTATAATTTCTACTATTTTTTTGTTTTTAATTTTAAAGACACTTAAATTAAAGACTAAGATCTAAACTATTTTATCCAGAAAAACAGATAAAGCAACTATGATTCATTAAGCTAGTTAAGACACCAAATAAGCACTAATAATCAACTTTAATAAGTCAAATAAGCATATCTTATCTAGAGTTTTTAAAAAGACAGTTAAAAAAACTAATAAACTAAAGCAAGATATTAAAGAGAAACTTACAAGGCTCCTCTAGTCTAAACAAGAGTACCAATTTAAGGCAGCTACAAAGCTCCTAGCATATTAAATAAGCTAGGGTATAAATCATAGGATCTCTCCAAATTAAGATCCCCATCCAAATTGCCCATGAAAACGTGCCGACAAGTAAATGGTAAATGAAAAAGTACTTAAGCTGTTTTTAGGGATTAAAGTAGGTTAGGATCTGAATTAAACTCTCTTATAAGCTATATACTTATAATAGCTATTTGAGTAGCGGTAAGGTAGCTTATTAATCAAGAGTAAAAGAAAATAAAGCTTAATGAAAACTTGTAATAATTGAGACAGAGATATATTTAAAAGCAAAACATTTAATTTCATTAACTAACAACTTGATTACAGAATATAAAAAGAAAATTATATAAAAATTAAGTCTAAACTATTAAGCTACTCCTACTCCCTTCAATGAGTGTGATAGAGAGTGCTTTATATAGCCTTGCTGAGAGGTTCTAGGCTGCTTCTTCTTGCCCACGTATGCAGCCTCATTCAATCATATCCACTCATTCGTCAATCATTGAGAAGCCAATCACAAATCCGTTAGATCACAAATGTAGTCCACACGGAATACCAAGCTGGCAAACCTTGATGTTGACACCTTTGTGCTCCTATGTTGAGTGAGTGAAGAGTAAATTTAGCTTTATCCTTTTGTGCTTTCCATCCACTGACGTGTCATTGCCTTGAGAGTGAGCTAATGAATCTCTTGATTTGACCCATTTAACCCTGCCATTGTACTTGTGAGCGCTTGGATTGACTTCCTTGCCCATCAATTTCCAAAACCCCCTTGATTTAATTAACCCAAGGTAAAATTGTTGATGACGATGACTATAGTAAAAATGGAAAATGGCGTCCCATTATATTTTATAACTGAATGACGTACAAATTCAGTTGGAGGTTTGGTGAAAATTGCACAATTGGTCCCTTTTCCTTTTCTTATTCAGTTATAAAAGGATTTTGGAAAATTGCAAGTTTTAGTCCCCAGTGGTATAAAAAAGAAAGAAAGGAGCTAGGGTTTTTGGCTTAAAATCCAGTGAGAGGCCCCAATTAGAGGTGAGGGTCAATTTGGCTTTTTAGACTTGGATTGGATTATTGATGAAGTTTTGTCTTGTAGTTGATTTACTGGTATTGTACCATGTAGACTGAGCTTAATGACTTTTTGGGAGGAGTGGGCTTGGTCTGCTTCGGCTTGATTCATTGGCTTCTTTTTTTTTATAACATTCTGATTCTCCGTTCCATCGTATGCCCGTTTCGACTGTTTTTCTTGTATTTTTGATATAACCGTACCCTGCACACACGAAAACACAAATACAAGGCATATTTTTGCTATTTTTGGTCTATTTTAGGTTAATAGGGATTATTTAGTACAAATGGATATGTGTATTCTACACTATCAAAATTGCCCCAAACTAAAATGATTGCGGTCCTCACGTAATATCACATGCTTTTATAACCAAATACCTCGAAACTAATAAGCTACATTTGTTGAAAACCAACTCGAACTTCCCCAAAACAAAACCTATGAAAATTAAGCAAAGATTTTATTGAGAAAGTATAAGAGATCACAAGTTATAAAACACACCCCATTTTTTCAAAGATTTATCTCTTTTTTATGATTATTTCTTGATATATTCCTAATGCTACACTTTATTTTGTGTTGAACATAAAGTTTTGTTTTCATTACAAATTGTAAACTATTAGGATCATAGAACAAAAAGCAACAATTTATGTGTCTAAAAAGATAACCTACATCATCCCTCGAATTTTCACGCTACCCCATGCCAAGTTTAAAACAAGCACATTGTAAATTACAAGTCATTGATGTGCTAAACAACAACATATAACAGCTAATTTGAACTATACATTTCCTCCCTATATATCCTATTGGTGTATCGACAAGATTTTTATTTTTAAGGTCATAAACCCGAAAGGCTCTTAAGACTTTTATTATTCGATATTTATTTATTCCAAAAATAAAGGTCTGACGGTTAAAAACGTAATAATTAGATCCTAGCTCTTTTCAATAGGAAAAACAATGTCATAAAGATTAAGTCTACATCGAGGCGACCAAAATTTGGCTTTATACTTATTATTGCAATCATTATTGAACCTTAGTCCTTTAGTAGGCTACAACATCGGCAAACGTCTCGACAAGAAGTGAGCAAACATATTTTTTTCGACCACGGTTGATTACACAATGTGCTAATTTAGTAAGATTGCAAACATCGGTTTATGTGAGCCGCAAGAGCCAATATAACTTTCATTTAGCCCACAGATTTTACTATATGTATTACCGTTCCTTTGATCTCGAAGCGATGGCACATTGATAGCGAGTCTACAAGAGGTAATTCCACTTATTATGCCACACGGCCCCCGACTATATGAAACCGCCAACATCGCACGCCTCCGACAAGATGAAGTAATCTGGCAGAAATACTTATTCACTTATTATTTTTGTATTTTTAGCCAAATTAAGTATTCCTGATGTATACTTTCTCTAAATCACAAAGAAAACCAAAGAAAACTTCTAAGATTAATTATTAACCAAAAACCGTAAAAAACCTTACTTATTAACAATTATTATAAAGGTGAAACAATCTAATGGGAGAAAAAGCCACAATATACCACTTATAAGCTTGAAAGAAATCCAACTATTCTATGTTTAGCATCAAAACTTATAACAACTCTATCATTTCTTGTTCTTTGCCATTTAAAATCTCTAATAAATGAATACGCAAATACTTTTAGCTTATAGAAAATCCAACGCGGCATATTTAAAAAAATCTACTTTGAGATTAGCACAAGCCTTCATTTACTAACGATTTCAAGTCCTAGCATGTTTAAAGTCAATGAGACAGCACAAACTATCATCATTAATTGTTAAGGGAGAAAGCTAGAACTCTACACGTTCGATCGGGACAAAAATTACTTCTTATTCTTACCAACGAAAAACCTACATTCGTGTCTTAACATTTTTTTTTATATGATAACAAATAAGAACTTAAAAATTTTAAATTTTTGCTATTTTTGTGGGAAAACGGGTACGTGAGAACAAAACAATAAGCAAGAACATAATTGATAGATTCCCACCCTCAAACTAAAACAAAACCATTGTCCTCAATGTGTATGAAAGTCGGGTCTCTACAAAATACCGAATCCAAGCCGTTTAAAAATTATGCAAAGATAAACGTTAATCGATAATGATGAAAGGATAATCGGATCTCCCCAAACTAATTCACACAAAGGAGTAAAAGCTCGAGAGTAGAACGGGATTAATTCAACCGGACACGAGAGTCATTAAAAATTGTTGGAGAATCATGCATAAATTACAAAAAATAACAACAAAACGAGAAATATCCGGAAAGAGTACAAGCCCTCTCTTCCAACACAGAATCCAACACATTAGATAAATAAAAAATAGAAATGAAAGCATGGTGGTGCACTCCCACGAAGCGGCTTGGTTTTTGGTCACTCGATTCCAAGCTCGACTCGATCCCTGAAATTAATTCGTCCTTATGGAGAGCAATACTTATAACTAAAAATTTCTTACGAACATACCACTGGCCTTATGAAACGAGAATGATGCCAGGGACAAAAATAGATCTTCACCTTCCGAAGGAAATAAAGAGAAAATCTGAAACAAGGGTGGGACGGGTGGGTAAAATATAGGCCATAAAATCATGTGGTTTAGAAACACCCTTAAACACTTTGTTTATCAAAATACCCGCTTCGGGTTCAAAACATTTTTATGCACATCTGGTGGTTCAGTTGAGGACGGGGAATTGAGGGATCATCTTGATGGTCAAGGTTAGGTCACTCATTATCTTCATCTACATAATCTCATTCTCAACACCTGGTGGCAATAAATCATCTGGAATAAGGGAAAATAAACGAATTCCATCTTGAACGTGATCACTATCCTCAACAGGAAATAGTAGATAACGGTAATTAGATCTTGGGATTAGCATGAAAATTTTCGGTGATTAGGGAAGTGAAAAGAATAATGTCATTAGATATATATACCCACAAGCTCACGAACAATCCTCGAAGGGAAGAGTATGAAATGAATCCTCCGTTGATTCAGGATGAAAAGGATCATCCTTTGGAGAAAAAGTAATTGAAGATTCATTGTGTTCTGGTTTATGATCGGAAATCTCTTTGGAAGCAAGATTATGGGTGGTATCGTCACTAAGCAACAGATTTATTATCAAAAAATTTACGTCTCCATCATAATCGTAATAACCATCCACAAAATAGAAACTTCTAGGACTATGTAAAAGCTTCAATTTCCCACACAATATCGTCCTTCTATAATTAAAACAGTCAACCTTATCGGACAAGGTGTGTTGAGAAAAATGTGTTCCCTCAGAAACGACGGAATTTTTATCTCGGGCCATTTTCTTCCAATTCATCAAAAAGAGATTATGTTGCCATAATTTGAAATTGTCACAAATTCAAAAAGAGGATTTGATAACTTGAAAATTCCTTCATGGCAAGCCATCTTGAGATCGAATCATCATTACCCGGTGGTAACGAAACAAGAGGAGCAAGTTCATCAGGCGAACTTCTCAAAATTATCACTAAGTCCTTCACCGGAGAAGAACTAGGTGGAAGGGATCATCAGAAAAATAGTGGTTACTGCATTAAACGGATCATCTTTGTGAGAAATCGATTACAGAAAAATGGCGTGACAAAATGCTTATCCTTGTTTTCTTAGATTTTCGGCATTAAAAACAAGAGTTCGTCCATTTCCTACTCTTAAAGTCAATTTTTTCCCTCGTATAAATCAATGAAGCTTTTTGCGGTGCGAAGGAACAGGTCATCCTATAAATAATAGGAACCAAGGTCTGGTTCAAAATTAACCACAACGAAATCAGCAAGAAAAGGAAACATCAACAGCAACTCTTAACTACAACAACCTCGCTATGCCCATTCGGGTGCGAAATGAACGATTGCATGCTCAATGTCATTTAGTAGGAGTCAAAGCTTCAAGCCCAAGAATCTTGTAGATAGAATGGGGTAAAACGTTAAAGCTAGCTCTAGGAATCGGCTAAGCACTAGTCCTGTCGAGCATCTGTAAAGCACAAGGAATAAGAAATTTTGTCCTAGGTCTTCGAGTTTCCACGGAACTCTGGTTCAAATGATAGCGGAACATTCCAGACATTCACAGTTTTTGAATGGCGATTCTCCACGAGTTTCTCCTTTTTCCTTAGCAACGACTTAACCATATTGTTGAACTTTTTGGCATATTCGACGAGAGCATCTTTTAATCCAAATCTCTAACCTGAGTTGTTTAAAAACATCTTCGAAAAACCTGGCTAAGTTGGCACTTTGGTTTATCATTTTTCTCTAACTTTCCTCCTCTCGGTATATGGAAAGTTGTAGGATGATACAAATTAAGGATCTGAATATGGAGATCTTGATTATCAACATTAACGGTCTTCTTTGCTTTTGGTTTAGGTATTTCAATGAAAATTAAAACTCCTTCCCGGAGCGTTGGGACATTGCATTATTTTTCAATTTTGGATTTTGCACTTTTTCTGTGACGTCTTCTGTTAGTACGGGTTCCCTTTTTGAGGAATTGAAATAACCGTGTAGGATTAAGAGGAGGTCCGTAGGATCTTCAAAGCCAAGTCTTACCGCTCCTGAGGGATCTTAGCATGTGATTTGCGACGAGGGTTAGTTACGGTTTGACTCGGAAGAGTTCCTGATCTTGAAGTGGAAGCGGTGCTGTTATTGTGATAATTTTGCATAAATCCTAGCATCAAATTTTGAAAATCATCTTGTTTCTTTTGAGAATCGTTATAGCTTCTTTGAAAATTTGTGTTCCTTTGAAAAATATCCAACATCATTTACAAGTATTCATGTAGCAACATTAGCTTAGCATAACCTTTTCAAATCAGTTTCGATAACCCATGAATTTGGAAATGGAGGTAAGGTTGATTAGTTGGTGGTTGTGATATGGAGTGCTATGGTAACATGATTTGTTGACTGTTTTTGATTAAAAGATCCTCGTTTTGATTGAAATTAGAATTGGTTTCTTGTATCATTTTGTTGTTCTGGACATTCGGATGAATTGAACCCGTGGTTTTCATTTGACTTGCCAAAAGAGGAGGTTGTTTCTTGGAGAGAAATTACCAACGTCTTGTGGTTTGTTGAAATTGTTGGATATTGTCAAGAAAAAAAACGAGAAATCGACTTCCTCCACCTCGAGTTAACGAACCAATGGTTTAAAATTGGATACGAACCACGATTGACACGAAAATTCCACAACTGCTTTGACGGTGCAGGGAGTAGTAAACAACTAAAGCTTTCATTTCATTCATCATTTTGTTTCATTTATAATAGTCATCTTATCCTCGAATAAGAAGCGGCTATGTGTTGCATATCGGAAAGAATTATTAGAAATAAGAAAGAAGGAGCATCCGTACTCACTCTTTGAATCATTAGCACGACATCATGCGTAACGAACTTTTGTACTTGCTTTCAATAATTGCTAAACCTTCTTGAGGCATCATTGGTCTAAGAAATTGCCATACCCGCGGCAGAATCTAAGCAATCTTGATCGTTGGAGTTCAAAGAATTTGTAAAAAGTATCGAGTTGGTGTAGTTCCGAAAACCATGGATGAGACATTGACGAAGGAGTCCTTAAAACGTTCCCATGCGTTCGTTGAAGGTTTCGTTGGTTTTTTGTAGAAAGTAATTGACCTCATACCGATATTTAAGTGGTTTTTGAAGGTGGAAAGAATTGATTAATGAATTTTGAAACAAGGTCCGTCCATGTGAGAATTGCTCTAGAGGTTCCCTTTGTCAAACCAATCTCGGGCTCACCCGTCTATAAGTAGAAGGAAAAAAGCAAAAGCTTTAACGAAGTACACGGACTTCGGGATGACTAAACGTTTGAAGTGCGCCCCCACCCCCCTTGTGAAAAATCAAGGTGATTGTGAGGATCTTGTCTACCTCGTAAACTTATTACTATTACACAAGATTGATTAAAGTGTTATAGTTAATGCTCGAAATTGTAAGCATTAATCGGTGGAACAACTATATCATCTCATACCCCTCGCTGGGTGCTTGTAACACTGAGCCATGGTACGATGACGGCATGCAACAATGTGTTTATAGGATCTTCAATTGTTTCTTCTAAATCAAAATTTTCAACCAACAATCAGAGCGTTTTGTATGTTATTTGACGACGTTTCTTCAGATGATCGACGAGTTGTGCAAAAAAAAGAAAAACAAAAAATCAAAAGCAAAACTTTACTACTATATATATATATATATATATATAAATAGATCTAAATATATATATAAAGAATAATATATAAAATATCTTTAATGATCTATTTTTAAACGAATACACGGAAAACAATTAAAAACGCAATAGTCCAAACTTACTTCTCGGTAACTCTCAAAAAAATTCCTTTTTAAGGTGAGTTAGTACTATCGTAAGTGACACAATGGCAAGTTTTTGAATCTTTTTGTTTTCATGATTTCTGATTGGAAACAAATGCAGTTCACCTGAATTGAAATGGTAATATCACAATAGAAGAAATTATTTGTTGGTGTTCTTTTAGACAACTTTGTGTTTTTTATTTATTTTATTTTTTTAAGGATAATTTTTTTCTATATTTTTTTATTGATTTTCCTTATATAATTTTTTTATATTTTAATGATAAGATTAATACAAAAAACAAAAGAAAAATATATTTTTACTTTTATATTTTTTAATTTTTTTGATAATTTTTTACAAAAATAAAACTTTCCGAGGACGAAAGGAATCTTCAAACCAATCAACAACGTAAAACGAAGGACTATGAACACAAGTCCCGGCAACGGCGCCAAAAATTGATTGAGATATTATTAAATAATTTACACAAAAAGAATATACAATAATATATAATACTTTCCCAAAAGAGCAAATAAAAAAATTCCCTAAGAAATTTCAATACGACGGTCTTAAAAATATATATAATATAGATAGTATAATACGTATATTAACCGGTTAAGTATATCACCCGGGGTCGTTTTCCCCCAACACCTTATAGCAAATTGAAAACCTCGTTTTAAATTTCGGATCTATATAGAATGAAACAAAGATGTATGTTTTGATTGGGTTTAACGACTACTAAATAAGAAAGCTACAATTTTAAAATTGAAAATTAAAGGCGATTTAAGAAATTAAACAAATACGAAAAATGAATAAAACGCGACAATTAAGCAAGTAGACTAAAATTAAATCCTAAAATTGCCCAAAAAAAAAAATTAAGTTTTCTAAGTTTCTAAACCTAAATTATAATAAAAGAGAATTTTAAGAAAAATAAAAATATTTTTATTTTATTTTTGAATTTTTTTATTAATTAAGAACTATTTAATTCTAATTAAATCCTAGAAAATATAAAAAATGTAAAATTAATTGAAATTATATTTTTCCTAGGTAAATTAAGTAAAAAGAAAATTTTAGAAAAAGGAATTACTATTTTTGGCTTCTTAGATTAAAAGATATGATTTTTCTAAACTTTAAACTATAAAAAATAGTAAAATTATTAAAAATAAAATCCTAAAAATTTTATAAAAATTTAAACTAAATAAAGAAAATATGCAGAAATTTAACCCTAATTTTTTTTTTAATAATCTTTAATTAAACTAATTAAAACCTAAACCTAATTATTAATAAAAATAATAAAACTAATTAAAACTTATCCTACGGACTAATGGAGCAAAATGGAAAAGGACTAACGAGGTAAAACACTTAACAGACGAAGGGCTTACCTAGTTAACAAAGAAATTAGAAAATTACATAAATGGTCCCTGAATACCCACCCCGTCAACAAAACTAAAGTCATAAAAAGCCCCTAAATAAGTTGAAGTTTAAAAGGTTTTTATGAAAAACTCAAAAGAGAAAAGTTATAGAACAGCTTGAGGAGAACAACTTTAATGAAGAGACTTATATCTAAAAGCCACAAATAAGCTCATAGAGCTTTTTTATCAGCTGGCCTCAGAAAGTGGGGTTTTTCCCTATGTGTTATTACTAAATCCAGCTCTAAAAGATCAAAATTAAGTTCAAAATGAAAAAAAAAAAAAAAGAAGTACAAGATAGCTTTATTACTTTGATTAAGCTAATTAAAGAAAGAAAATAGAGCCTAGAAACCTCTTTAAGCTACTGAATTTAAGCATGAATTAAGCCAACTCAAGAAATAATGCAAAAAGCACAAAATCCAAAAAATAAGCTAAAAACCTTAAAAAACTAAATTGGACTCTAAAACTTTGAGGACTTATTAAACTACTTATAATCTATCTATATAAGCTATAAAATCTAGAATCATAAGCTAAAATTCAAAATTTAATAAGCTAAATTACTAACCTACTGTTTTTGGCTTTTTAAGTTTTTGAATGACATTTGACAGCAAAATTAAGCTAGGAAAATAAGCTAGGAAATAAGATTAAAGACTTAAACTATATTACGCTATTACTAAACTATAAAATATTAAAAGATAAGCTTTTAAATCCTAACATTGCTGGCTTAAATTGGGGCTTAAGTATCAGCGGTACTAACTTATGTTAGTACCGCTGGTGCAATTGGTAAACCAAGCATACACTTGTGCAGGTTCTCCTAAAGGTTACTACTACTTTCAACACACTTATTGTAAGTGTGCAATCCAAGAACAAGCAAAATCTAAACCCTTGTAGGCTTTATATCAAATATTCAATAGCTAAAAGAAAGGTATAAAGTGCCCTGGTGCTGAGGAAAAGTAAATAAGCCATAAAATCACTAAAACTTCAAACTGACTCATAAGAACTCATTTCCTAATGATTTTCAATTAACCTAAGCTATCTCAAACAGAGTTAACTAAAACCTTTGACTTATACAAGTCAAATTGGCCTAAACCAAACACCCCTTTATGTGATTGACAGATTTAAAAAAAGCTTATGAAATTAAAATCTATTTATCAAAAGCTTAAGACCAGATGATTGAGAGTTTATATTATCCTTAATAAGCATGAATCAACAACTAAATACGCAGTAATCTAAAATTTAAGCTAATTTCTACTATTTTTGGTTTTTTAAGGTTTTAAGACACTTATATTAAAGACTAAGATCTAAACTATTTTAATCAAAAACAGATAAGCAACTATGATCATTAAGCTAGTTAAGACACAAATAAGCACTAATAAGCAACTTTAATAAGCAAATAAGCAGATCTAAGTTTTAGAAGACAATTAAACTAATAATTAAAGCAAGATATTAAAGAGAAACTTACAAGGCTCCTCTAGCTAAACAAGAGGACCATTTAAGGCAGCTACAAGCTCCCTAGCTTATTAATAAGCTAGGGTATAAATCCATGGGATCTCTTCCAAATTAAGATCCCCTTCCAAATTGCTCATACGTCCACAAGTAGGTTAGGATCTGAATTAAACTCTCTTATAAGCTTATAGACTTATAAGAGCTTTTGAGTAGCTTATGGTAGCTTTTAAGCAAGAGTAAAAGAAAATAAAGCTTAAATGAAAACTTGTAAATAATTGAGACTGATTATTTATAAGCAAAACATTAATTTCATTAACTAAAAACTTGATTACATGATTTAAAAAGAAATTACATAAAAATTAAGCTAAAACTATTAAGCTACTCCTACTCCTCTTCAATGTGTGTGATAGTGAGGGCTTTATATAGCCTTGATGAGAAGGTTCTAGGCCTACCTTCTTGCCCA
>BQNB010171963.1:0-13510 GCA_026074375.1 Tanacetum coccineum
TCTGATGGACAAATTTCCTAATATTCCTAAAAGGCTTGAAGAGGACTATCTTTCTATCAAGGATGATGTTCCATTGGTTAGTGTGTATACAATGGGGAATGTCTTAGTTCGAGAGATGCTGATTCCGGATGCTTTCTTAACTGAGGAGATTAGAGAAATGAATGATTTCAAGGAGTATGAGATGGTGTTCATGAAGGTAGACGTTCCAATGAATCAACCGTAATCGGTTGTTTCTACCCAAGGAACGCATAGGACTACACCTAGCGCCCATAGGTCACCTACCGTTTCTGCTAGTCCTCTAAAGACAAAGAAGAGGAAGCAAATTGCAGGAGAATCCAGTTTACTAAGGAAGTTACTCAAAATAACAATTAAGCAAAAGCAACTAGTTGAGAAGGACGATAATGACTCTGAGGATAGGATAGAGCCTGAGAGTCATATGGATAATCCAGAAGTTGTTGATGATTATGATGATAAAGAAAGAGAGAAGCATGATGATGAGATGGGTAGTTTGGAGATTAGGAATGAGGAGACGCAGACAACAATTCCCACACCACTTAGTTCCCCTAGGAAAATCTTATCTTCGGATAAGAAAACTTTTCAGGAATTGACGGATATTGTTCCAAATCTAACTATCTCAACATCCAAACATTCAAGAGTCAAGAAAAGAATTTCTAGTAAATACTCTTATCTTCCAGGAGCGCTTCGCAGGATGTGCAGGCGTCAAGGTTATATGATTCAAGACATGGAAAGAAAGTGTGTCACTACTGCAAAGTTCTGGGAAACTCATAACAAAATTGATGACATTTTACATGAAGTTGTTCCACAAATCGCTGAGAATGTTACCAATGATTTAATTGAAGCCAACCTGAAACCATGCATAGTTAACACCATCATTGAGGATCGTGACGCCTTTCGTTCGGAAGTACCTGCATTTGTTTCTCAAGAATTCAAAACACACGCACCAAAGATCATAACCAAACTTTTTGAAGAGTTTGTCCAATCCAATGTTATTCACGTTCATCCAACCACAAGTTTATCTACTCCAACAGATTCATCAGTTGATCTTCAATATCAATTGTATTTAAAGATGAAGCGTAGTCTTCAGGATCGAGCTGATAATATCACCTTGTGGGAGGCATTGAGGCGTAAGTTTGAAAAGTCTTCTACATCTAACACTTCTTGTAGGGAAGATGACTTTCACTCTCATCATGATGAACATCAAGCCAATGATGCTCCTCCTGAGGGGAAGAAAATAGTGAAAAGTAATAAAAAGTCAAAAATTTCAAAGTCTGCAAGGGGGTCTTCGTCAAAGCATTCAAGAAAAGACTCCACAACATATGTATCCAAACAACAAATGGGAAGAAGAAAATGTTGTTGATGAAGATGAAGTGATTCCTGAAGATGTAACACCTGAGTTGATTGCAAAATCTCAAAATGTTAACAAACGTGTTCTAACTATCTTTGATCATGCAAGAATGGAGGCTACTTTGAGAGATTCTTTAAGTAATATGTCCAGAATTGCTGAAGAATATGCCTACCATCTGGAACAATTAACGAGTTTCATGGAAAATCAGATAGTTTGGGAAAGCAGACAACAAGATATTCCACGTACTATACCAAAGACTCTCATTTTCTATGGACCACAAAGGAATCCAAATGAACCCCAAGACCTCTGTATAATAAAGATTTATTCTTCTTGAAGTATGGAAATACCGAGGAAAAGAAGTATATTTTATCACTTCACAAGATTCATGCAGAAGAATTTCTAGAGCCTGATCTAGAAGAAAAGTTAAATCGATGGGTTTGAAAAGAGTTCAATACTTTCAATGAAGATGCACGGTTATCAATTCAACATCGGAAGGATTCATGACATAAAAAAGTATACAAGCAAAATCAAAAGAAAGTAAACTTAACAGCAATGAGCTTGACCTTATGATTACCATTTATATCTCAATAAATTCTTGTTCAAGTACTTGAACAAAAACGATATTGAAGACTTGTAGTATCTCTGTCAAAGCAATGAGATTGATAATCATAAGGTCAAGCTAATGAACTCATTGATAACATTTATCAGAAGTTGTGTGATCTGGGAGAGGGTTCATGATTTCCAGCTGGGAATAGAAAATTATCAAATGAAGGTAAACTTAACAGCACCAACATTAACATTTCCTGGTATTGAAGAACATGCACCGTACACAATAGTAGATGAGCCACGAATAGGCTTGATTTACTTAAACAGTAAAGATGAGAAAAGAGTCATGTACTTAGAAGAAATTGTCAAATTCTGTGATGCTACACTGGAAAAGGTTTTGAATGAGGTAAAGCTAAGAATGTTTGAAAACAAGTTTTTGAAGAAACCACCTCTGCTGGGTGAATTAGATCAAGACATAATGAAAGCATACGAAAGGGAAATTTCCAAGCGTCTAAGTCACCTACAGCAAATGCGGAGATGGGAATCTTTTGTGAATTGAAGACCAATTCTACCGACGATGAAGCGTCTGTAATAATCAACCCTTAGGGGGAGATTGTTAGAAACGATAAAAAGTGTTAATTATTATTATGAATTGGTCTTAGTTTAGTTTATAGTTTTATTAGTAGTTTTGATGTAATAAAGTCTATCTTGATAAAGTTGACCAATGTTTGACTAAGTGTAGGGAAAATAGAATAGTTTTGTAATAAGTATATATACTCATCTTGGAGGAGTATATATACATGTCTTGTCTTTGTAACACTCACTTTTCCCTCCCATTTCTATTTTCCGCTTTTGAAATGAAAATTTAGAAAATGATGAAAATACTCTTTAGCTCCTCTCCTTTATTCTACTAAGCTTTCGTATGATATCTACTTAGCAAACATAGCATCTAACAATGATTATTGTTGTCCAACAACTGTATTGCTTGTGTATTTATAGAATGGTATATTGAGATATAAATGGTAACATCGCTAGAAATATTGTATTGCTAGAAATCTGGTATAATGAGAATAGTAACTGTAGTAACTCATTTTGTAATGATTTTACAATCTCTGAATTGGTGGGATTTTACTATATCGTAATGTTTTGTTACTTTAGAAAAAAGTAGAGAAAATTTTGGCTAGATTGGACTCAGAAGAAAAAGAGAAAAAATGATGGCAGTTGTACGATTGGTTATGTAGATATGTTGTTCCTTTTAATTGCTTGGATTATGTGATTAGTTATGTTTGATTTATGTTTTAATTGATTGTAGCTTGTTTGTATTGTACAATGTGAAAATATTGTTATACTTTTGAGTAATTGGGTGTTTTAAAAGTAATATCAATTATGTGTTTTAATGTATATGTGCATTAAAAGGTTGTAAACCTAGCTTTCTAACTTGTGTTGCTATTACTTAAAAGTTATTTAATTGTGATGAAAGGTTTCATTTAAAAATTGTAAAATATGCATTACTCCGTATACGTTTAATTACTTAATTTTTTTAAGCACTAAATAAAGAAAGAAAATGTAATATGCATTATATGTAGTATAGAAGTATAGATATAAAGTTGTCTCAAAATGCTGTGATTTATCCATGATTCTTTTTAAAATGCTACTATGATTGGTCAAATGAGTTGGTACAAAAAGTGCAGTTGCTTTCAAAGTTACTAAAATCTATGCTAGATAAAGATCCACTGATTTACACTTGGAAAGAAAACCTCTGTTCTCAAGTATATCAAGTAAAATGAGCAGGCCGGCTCGGGTAACATAAGCAAACGGAGTTGGTTCAGAACGTGTAACCATGAATACTAACATGTACTCCTTCCGTCCTATAATTATAGTCCACGTTTCTTTTTGGGTTGTCTCAAATTAATTGTCCACTTTCAAAAATAGATAGAGAATTTAGATTATGTTTACCATATCACCCTCACTTGATGTTATTATTACAAACTTCAAAGAAGTTATAAATTAATTGGTTAAGGGTAAAAGTGTTATTGTGCAAAAAGTAAGAGAGAAAGCTGTAATAATGATGTTTTTTTTTAAACTACATGTTTTTTGTCGGTAGACTATAATTATGAGACGGAGGGAGTACTAGTTAATACCATATCATCACATTAGACAACACACCCAAAAAATCAAGGGTTTAGATACTTGATAGATTACGTAGTTGCGTTTAGTACAAACTCATTCCATAAATATCCAAACAAGAAAAGTGAGGGTGGTGAAACATCATGGTGCACCTTATAGTCATATAGTCATGTCTCCAACTGATATTTCTAGAATGAGGCAACACTCATTTCCTATTCAATCAATCTAACATATTGTGTGTGTTGAAGTAGAGAGATCTTACTTTAGATCTTGGGTGGTTTTCACATGGTATTTATATACACACACGCGTATATTCAAGACGATGTAACGTTTATTGCTAAAAGGTACACATCTCTAATCTTGTTAATTATGAATTCTATACGTGTTTACTTTCCGCTGCGTACTCGTGATCTTTAATGGTTAATAGTTGTAAAAACCCAACAATGGCATCACGAGCCATCGTGTAGAATTTGTAGTTACAAAGTAATAAAATTTAACAAATTAGGGTTCTTGGTTAATTTTTTTAAGCCCTTTGGGCGTTTTATGCATAAAGATTCGATCTTTGTGCATCAAGATTCAATCTTTATTGGTTATAAAATTAAATAGACGAATTCTAGGTTGTATGAAATTTTATTGATAAAACTTGATGCGTTTAATTGTTAATTGATCAGTTTTATGTTAATAATTAATTGTTAATTCGACGTCCATGATAAATACATGCAATTTATCATGGAGGGATATGTGATATAAATCGTGTTAATTGTTAAAGATTTATGCAAATATGATGATCAAGAATTAAAACATAGACATTAGATTTATGTGGTTTTGATCCACGACTTTAAAAGCTATGGAAGACCTTAGCTATGTCTTAATGGGGCCTAAAGGTTGTTTAAATTTTATGTGCTATGTGGTATATATTTGTATATGGCTTACGCAATCGATTATATCGATGGATGTGGCCGGAGTTTTTAGGACGAATGAGCCTTATATAAATATATACATGTTTTTTAATTATTAGATAATTTGGATCATAATGGATATTTGCATGACTTAATTGTTAAGTGTTTCCTTTGAAATAAGTGTTATATATATATTAGTTTTGTGTTTATGTTGTTTTAATTTAAGTTTGACTTGTGAGAAAATAAAAAGGTTTTTCAAAAAATAAACATAAACATGACTAATAATTATGAAATCAAATTTATTATGGACTATTTATAGTTCATAATGTGTTTTCAAATTAAAGTTTTATTTTTTATCAATGACGTAATTTGCAAAAGTACTACTTAGTTGCAAGGATAAGGTTCGGGGAGACTCATCAAGACTTCGGTCTTGTAGATACCATTACCCTATAATACCTGACTACGTTGTAGTTTCCATACCTTGCATACTAATTAGGAAGTCGCAAATGGTCTAGGGTTTGAATGGTTTTTAACCATTCTTCAATCTTTTCCCGCGGTAAAACATAAATTCTTTATATTTTGAAAACACGTTGAATCGTCAATTTTTAAAGGTAACACTATTTTTACATTAGATGTACAGAAATAAGTGATACCGTAATAAATAACTTAATTGAGTAAAGTTTTTATTAAAATTTATGATACGAAGATGTATGCATGCTTCTTCGTACATATTTGTCATGTCTAATATTATACCCTTTAAATAAGTTATTGCCATCCAATTTGTAAGAACACTTGTAGATACTTTTTACTATGCGTGAGACGTATGTAGATCGCAATCCCAAGGTGATTATACACTTTTTTGTGAGACGTTAGTGTTACATAATCACAGTTTTTGATTGGACGACTTAATCGGTTTAGTGGTGAGACCTTAAACTCGAGGCATATGATCGATGAAACAAGCTACTAGTTATTTATTGTAGTAAAAGGAAGTCCCAAAGGTTTCTCAAGGAAATTGCACCGTGGCAAATTTATTGATCGTCAATTACTTTTTGAATACACATTGCTAGCGATCAACTAATGTATGGTTGTATGTCAAGTAGGATCTTGGGCCTTAGAAATTAATATTGTATTAAAAAGTTAATACATTATTTAATTTTTTATAAGGAATATTATCTAAAATACTAAAAACTAAATTATACGATTCTATTAATAGTATTAATGCAACGATAAAACCGTAAACAATGGTTGCCTGATGTTAAGATTAAAAAACAATAATCTTGTATGCAAGTCAAAATATGTAATTAGCCGATGGACAAATTACATTTGAAGTTTGCATTTTATCTCATCTGTTTCAAATGTTCCCACTGTTTGTGATCTTAGCAAGTTGTTGAGTACTTTAGTTTGCTGTGCATATCGCAGACATAATAGAATTCTAGTCGTTGTTACATCAGGTCGAGTTTAAATAACGAATCTTCGTCTAGCTATAACTTGTATGACAAAGTATGATCATTGTAAAATTATAACTATCAATACTTTCTGATGTAATAGGGAAGATGAGGATCGTCGTCGGATGAGTTATGTCACCTGCAAGTTAGAAGCTATTCATTTTCTGTAAATCGTAATCAACCCCAGATTTGTTTGTTCAAACATATGATATTTTTCTATGTGTTGATATTTTAGTATTTCTATTTTAAATCCGATTATGATTTAAGAAGTGTTATCGTATTTTTTATATAATGTAAACGATTTATATGCCGAATGAGATTACTTCGTTTAGATTATGGAAAATCAAATTCTGAAAAATATTTTTGTTTTGAATATGATCTTGGTATAATATAGAATCTAGAAAACCAGAAAGTAGAATCTGGAAAATATTTATGTTTTAAAAATGATTTTGGTATATTATTATTTCCTTTGCTTACTTTTGTTTACTCTTGGTTGTAAAAAAAAAGTGGCTAATAGATTTCTTTTGCTTACCTTTGCTTACTCTTAGTTGTAAAAGAAAGTGGCCAAAAGATTTCCTTTGCTTACATTTCTTACATTTGCTTACTCTTAGTTGTAAAAGAAAGTGGCTAAAAGAATTTAAATAGACTTTGGTGTAAAAGAGATTGACACCTTATTCTTACTAAAGAGGAAAGACACTAAAAATATGACCCTTTTTGCTTACTAAATATTGTGTAAGAATAGACTTTTAGTGATACCGTTATTACTTACTCTTATTTTTTTAGTGGGAGTTGACAAAATAACTTTTAATTACTCTTTTCATATTTTCTGCTCACACTTCCTATAGTGACCAAATGTCACACATTTTGTAGTGATTTATCATCATTTAACTTCTCACGATGAATAAAAAATTCTTAGTATTGCATTATTAATTAGTCCATCATAACAAACATCAATAAATATATATATCAATACTCACTCATCATATATGGAAAATAAATTTCTGAATCATCTTTAAGTATATAAAATCAGTATTGTCTTTAAAGTGTCTAAAATACTTGTCTACATCATCTTTCAAGGACTCAAAAAAATTAGTAATTTGCATCGTCGAATGAGGATGCAAACAAACTCATATGCATCATTGTTAAACATATCGACATCGTCCTCATCGTCATTAAATATTGATTTATTATATATATACTTATAGCAATTGAAAAAAACACTGTAGCTACTGTAGCAGCTACAGTAGCTACAGTGTTGGGCTGGCCTTTTTTTTCGTTGCTACAGTGCTGGGCGGCCCAATATATATATATATATATATATTTTTTTTTTTTTTTTTTTAAAATGTTACAAAAGTACCGACGCATTCAGATAAAAAAATACCCGCGGTAACATTTTCGAATTGACTTAAACACTGTCATTTTACACGATGAGACCGAAAAATTTAAAACCACGCCACAACTTACAATTCGCATTATAGCCCATGTTCCCTTAAAATTATAATTAAAAAAAAAATATCCCGATCCTATAGTAAAAAGGAAATCTTTAATACTTCAAGCCCACTCTAAGCCATGTAAAAAAAAAAAAACTATTAAGCATGAGGCCGAAAAAATATTGTAATTTTTTTTTTTATTTTGTGCCTAGCGGTTTTTTTTACATTGCCTAAAAAAAAAAAAAAAAAAAAACAAATGGGTTGGCCCAGGTTGGGAGCCCAAAGGGCCGAGCACTGTAGCGTGTAGAACAAAACTACGTCGTTTTATTCTATGCGAACCCACACAGAATACAATAAAAAAACGCCATGTTCCTATAAAATTATATTAAAAAAAACCCGCATAGCAAAATAATGAAATTTTAATCGAGAGCCACACATAAGATCTTATAAGAAAAAAAAAACAAACTATTACATGGGCCGAAAAAATAAAACCACACAATTAAAAAAAATAAAAAATAATAATGCTCGCAATACGCGAAAAATTATTTACGACACCGCATTGAAAAAGTACTGTCGCTACTGCAGTACAGGAGCTACAGTACTGGGCTGGCCCATTTTTTTTATTTTGTACGTGCTTCAGGATGGGCCGGCCAATAGGTTAATATTTATATATATTTTCTTTTTTTTTTTTATATGTTACAAAAGTTCGACGTGCATTCAGTAAAATTAATTACCCATCGGTAACATTCACGAATTGATTAAACATGGTTCATTTTACACGATGAGAAAAAAAAATAAATTCGACAAAAAAATCAAAAATAACTAAAATAATAAAAAAATAAAGTTTTAACTCAAAAAGTAACCCGCCACTATTAAACATGAGACGAAAAAATTGAACCCGCACAAATTCAATTCTCATTTAAGGCCCATGTTCCATAAAAATTATATTAAAAAAAATCCCGTATAGCTAAAAAAAAGAAATCTTTAAACATAAGCCCCACACATAATGCTCATGTAAAAAAAAAACTTTAAGCAGAGGCCGAAAAATATTGTAATTTTTTTTTCTTTTTATGCCGAGCGGTTTTTTTTACATTGCCTAATAAAAATTAAAAAAAAAAAAAAAAAAAACAAACCCAACCAAATGGGTTTGGCCTTAGTATGGGGAGCCAAAGGGCCAGCACTGTAGCTGTAGAACAAAATACGTCGTTTTATTCTATACGAGCCACACAGATACAATAAAGAAAGCCGTGTTCCTATAAATTATATTAAAAAAAAAAACCGCATAGCAAAAAAGAACCTTTAAAATGAAGCCCACACATAAGCTCATATAAGGGAAAAAAAAACAAACTATTAAACATGAGGCCGAAAAAATAAAACTACACAAAATTGAAAAAATAAAAAATAATAATCATTTATCCGCAGGTTGATCAGGTGACCGTTTAGAGTCGTGTATAGCATCAATACATTGCTTTAAATCGACTCGGTTGAATTTGGTGCTATTCCAAAATACTGATCAATCTCCATGTCGGGTGATGACATAAGTGCAAACCACCAAATATTAACTCAATAGAATTAGGGTCCGTTTGATTTCTTAAGGGATTTGGATATAGATTTGGATTTGGATTAAGATTTGGTTTTGGTGTAAGTTTAAAAAAAAAGTAAAAGAGAGAAAATATATAAATTATATAAAATTATTATTTTTAAATATACGAAAAATAATGTGTTTAAAGTTTTTGTATTAAAATAATTTTAAAATTATAATGAGACATGAAAATCAATTTGAGGCCCACCCTTTTAAGAAAAGGACAAGAAGTTGCCAGTAATGTTTTTGTAAACCTGGCTAATTGCTTAAGATTTGAGCATGCTTTATTTTTTTCTTTCAAGCCAAACTTATGAGCCCACATACGTATACCAAACATATAATTTGACACAACTTTCAGCCTAAACCCACCTATGCCCACTTACCAAACGGACAATGTTATGCTATATAAAGGCAATGATAAATATGCAAAGAGGTGTAACGGACTAACTAGCCGGGTATCCGCGCAATGCGACGGCGGGTACCCAGTAACTAAAGTTTGTGGCGAGCAAATGTTTTTCATATACATGATTTTTTAACAATAAATTTACGATAAAATGACAAATTTTAACTAAAGAGATTAGCATAAATAGCATCTTTAAAACATAAATAACATGGTACGTGCGTAATGCGACGACATGTACCTGGTGACTAATTTTGTGGTGAATAAATGTTTTTCATTTATTTTTTTCCATGACTTTATTATTTAGTTGTGACGAAATATATGAAAATCGCAAAATTACTTTTAATATGTTAAGTATTTTATATAGTCCAAAGTCTAAAATAAAAAGTACAAAGCCCAAATTATAAAGTCACAAGTTATATAAATTAAACTTACACTAATATTTATAAATTTAATGTATAGTTTGTTAAAGATAGTAAGATAATTTTTGTAACAACAAACAAATTGTTTTTGCCCAAGTATGCTATCGTCAAAAAGTAAAAAATAATTCTTAAACAAACATCTTTTAATTACCCATATAATAATTGAAACAATAGTTGAGATAGACGGGTACTCGGTAACTAAATACTGTGGCGCGCAAACATTGTTTATTTATATGTTTTTTTTAACAATAACTTTACGAAATAATGACAAATTTTAATTAAAATAACTATAAATCATACCGATGCAACTATTTCACATCCAAATAACATAAGGTTCAAATTAAAGAGAGTATCATGCGTAGCATATTTAAAGACATAAACTAAAGATAAACATCAATACAAAATGAAATGTAATTGACATAAACACAAAAATGTCAACTATTAATATGCATCATTAGCTGAAATATCTTTATCCGCAAAATCTTTAGACATTGAAATAGAAGTGAAGGGATCATTGGTATCACCAAGAGTAGCTTGAGCATCTTCGTGAGCTTATTGAAAAACCTTTTAAATTCATAAACTTTTTGAATCTATAATAAAAACAAAAGACGTTACATTGCTTTAATAATAATAATAATTTTACTTTATACCAATGGTTTCATGTACCTCTTTCTCTAATTTTTTATATTTCCAATCATAATCAAGAGGTTGTGCATAGAGTAAATAAATAAAATGAGTATATGTTATTATAATGTTATATTATATTCTCATTCAAATGTAAATTACATTCTTACAATTGTGAGCCATAACTTGTTTAAGTGTTCAGCCATAATGCATCTTTTCCAAAAATCCCAAGTTGAGATTATTGTCTTAACATAAAAGATACACAGATTTAATGTAAAGTTTGAGCGATCTTCTTAAAAGGTAACATCTTTTTAGATATGATAGTTTAGGTACTTGCTAGTAAGTACAACGACACTAACGAAGTAAAGATCAAAAGATATACCAAATTTACCTCAACACTTGAAGCAATATTGTACATGATGTCTTCATCTTGAAGTTAAACATCATTTGGATCATTTTTACTGTAAAAAAACATTTGAGTGGGGAGATATGAAATGGTTTGTGTGGATTTATATGAGAGATGCGGTTACACATTTTTAATAATCATTATTGATAGTAATGATTTTTAGCAGTTACACGTTTTTAATAATTAGTAGAGGCTGTTAGAATGATAGATTAAATGGACTGTTACAATGTTATAATGGTATTGATGTCGTCAATAACAAGCAAGTTTAAGAGCATGAATTTTAACCTTGCTAATAATAAAATAGTCCCAAATAGTAGAGAAGTAGAGATTACAAGTTCCTTGATAACCGAAACCATCAACAAGAACCAAAAACCAAGCTCGGACTACATGAAACCACCTAAACCACCGAAAGATATACACAATTTCGGTAAATTACGGCGGCAACTGGTTTTTTTTAGTGAGCGAGATGTGGTGTATGTTCCCATGGTGTCATTTGTCCACTCACCGTTACCCATTATGAGAACTGAGAACACACGTTAATATGCGAAAAAGATAAAAACAATTGAAGTTGACAAATAATATAAAACTTTAAAGTTCTGGAAGAATATAAAACTTACCCGTCTAGTTATTTTGCAATATCACTTCCATGAATCCCCTGTACGTTCCATTAATAACTGATGTTTCCATTCATGATAGTCCAGGCAGTTGCTCATTGTGGTGTGTTATAGGTTAGAGAAAAAAATGAAGAAAGAAGAAAGAAATGCAAATATGTGGCGTGCCTCTATGTGTGTTTGGTGTTTTATATGTGAGGGCAAGAAAAAGGTAGCTTGAAATGGACTCTTTGTATTAAATGGGTTGTTACAATATGCAAGGCCGTTACAAACATTGAATCAAAAACACTTAAAGTTTCAGATGTAACTTATAATTAATTGTACATGAAGACACTTGAATTTTCACTTGTAACTTTAAAATTTTAAATTGGTTGTTTTTTTAAAGGCTTTTATATACATGTATGTATAAACTTTCTCAAAGAGGTAATCTTTTTTACTTAAAATTTTAAGTACTTCTAATAAAATTTTAAAAATTTGCTAAATGCTTTATAAAGTAGTAAAGATAGCATTTTGAACCTTAAAGCTAGTCAAAGTCAAATTATCTAACGGTTAGGATTATGTCTTACCTTTTTTTATTTTAACAAGGATTCGGGATAGCGACAACCCTTATCCTACGTAATATATACGTTGATAGCAAATCTCATGCCACATGGGAAGGTAACACTTCACTACAAGCTCAACTTAGTTTACGTCACTAACAAGTGCCTAATGTTACTAATATTCGACTAAAGCCGAGGGCAGTAAAGAAATTTGTGTGTCGTTGGTGAAGGTTTAGTGGGCTCACGATAGCGACAACCCTTATCCTGCGTACATATGCCTTTTAACATTGTGAATTAAAGAGAATATAAAAAATGCGTTAGTAAATTAGAAATCTTTTATAATGAAAAGTGAGAGACGAAAAAAAACACTTTTGATAAAAGCAAAGAGCATATAAAAAGTACATTAGTAAATTAGAAATCTGAAAAGTGAGACGAAAAAACAAAACAAATGATAAAAAGTAAACAACTGTTAAAAATCTTTTACAATGTAAAATGATACACCATAAAACATAAACAAATATAAGAAGTCTTTTACGATGAAAAAGCGAGAGACAAATTTATTTGACAAATTAAATGAGGTACGCTCCTGTTATTCAATGTGTTACTTTATATAGTGAGGTACGCTCCCGTTATTCAAGTCTGAGTTTGGTGTATTGTGTACTTCGTGGCAAATGATATACATGTCAAATATAAGAAGTCATGGCAAATGATATAGATATATTTGACATATATATCATTTGCCACGAAGTACATAATACACCAAACTCAGACTTGAATAACGGGAGCGTACCTCACTCTATAAAGTAGCACATTTATCAATGTGGGGTAAGATTAATAAGGTCACGCCCGATTGTAATAAATGCTTTAACCGTACGCAGCCAAATTTATTAAAGATGGTCTAGCACATGAAGATGACGTAATAGAACAATCCACAACCCAAAATGAAACTACAAGAACCGCATCGAACCACAAATCAAGCTAACCCATATGAAGTAACATGAAACTACCTAACCTGAACAACAGATTATTAAATCTATATCATCAATTCTAAGAGGAAACAGATTATTAACAAAAAAAAAAAAACACTTGGAACATGGTAATTAGTAGGATGGT
>BQNB010171967.1:0-10428 GCA_026074375.1 Tanacetum coccineum
TCGGATTAACATTGAAATTATGGGGGTGTATGTTTATCAAAAGTTCAGTAACCTAAGTGAAAAAAATGAAAGTTGAGTAACTTAGGCGAATTTTTTGGAAAAGTATAGTAACTTCTTTGTCTATTAACCCTTTATTAAAATAGTCAAGTTCCAGCAGATTCTTGCAGGGGCGTTTTGGTCATTTTATGTCGAGATTCGGGTCTCGGCTAAAACTAAAAAGTTGTCCGGAATATCGTTTCACATAAAATCTCTTCTTTGTACGAATCGTGAAAATGTGATTTAGAGGGTCGTTTGGCGCGGGTCAGATTTGGGTAAAAATATATATAATTATAAAAGTCAAAGAAAATCAAATGTTGACTTTAAAAAGTCAACGAGTTAATATAAGACTTATTGAATGTTTATAAAAATAATAAACGCTAATATTTTTACAAGTATAACAAATTAGACTTAACGAGTTTTATGAACGGATATAGTTCTAAAAATAGTAACATACGGGGCATAATCCCGATATGGGTAATTAATAACCAAATTGTTTGATCTTGGCTTTTGATCTTGGCTTTTGATCAAGGTGAGTTCATAGCCTTTGCTTATAAAGTTTCCAATGTTTTTAACTCCGCGATGGGGATATATTGTTTGTTTTGTGAAATTGAACGCAAACTGTTTTGATACTTGAATATGATTCCTTCACTACTGAGTATATGCCTTTTTGCTGTGTGACCGTTAGTTACTATGTGTTGGTGAACGCTAATGCATTAAATAAATCTATTGGGTTTGACAACCCTGTCCGGGGTTTGAATCCGTTGGGACCACCCTGTCAAACGGACATTTTATGGTTAGTATTAGGAGAAGTGGCATACTTCTCGAACATGATTTCGTCCTACGAGATGAATGTGTTAAGTTTCGGTACACGGGCTCTTTAGTTGGAAATCACTATTTTTATAACTTGACTTACGAGCCAACGTTATACGCTTTGTTGAACCAAATTATGCGTTCTAACTATTATTTGTAAACTCTATGAATTCACTAAACGTTTTGTTGACATTTTTAAACATGTATCTTAGGTTAGGTATTGTTGATGGCTTGGATGGGATGGAACGCGGATATCAAAGATGGCGCCTCGGTGAAGTTGTGTCATAAAAAAAACAAGTGTTTTAGAATCATGTCGTATTGTGACTTTTAGAAATTTAATTTCTATAATGGTATTGGGACCTATGTAACTCTGATCTTTCTAATAAATGAAATTGTGTTTTATAAACGTATCTTTGAACGTTTACCGAGACTCGTGTGCATGTATTATGAAGTAGCACCCCAAATGTTGTATTTTGCTGCATATCGTAGTTTCGGAGTGTTACAGCAACACTAACCAACGACGTTGCCTCATGTTCAGCTCCTTTTGGTCAAGAATGTGTTGTAAAGTCTTATGATCTATGAACACCGTACACTTGGTTCCATACAGATAGTGCTTCCCAATCTTTAGAGCAAACACTACTGCACCAAGTTCCAAATCATGAGTCGTATAGTTCTTATCATGGATCTTCAATTGGCGTGATGCATAAGCAATCACCTTCTCTATTTGCATCAACACATCGCCCAAACCTTTGATCGAAGCATCACAGTATGCAATAAAATCTTCGCTTCTTTCAGGTAAAGCCAAAATTGGTGCACTACACAACTTCTGCTTCAGCAGTTGAAAAGTTGCTTCTTGTTTGTCGCCCCAAACAAACTTGACCTTCTTCTGAGTAAGCTTGGTCATTGACTTGGCGATCTTCATTTATCCTTCGATGAATCTTCGGTAATACCCAGCAAGACCTAAAAATTACAGAATCTCCATTGGCGTTTTAGAAGATGCCTAATCTTTTATGGATTCGATCTTGGCGGGATCCACGTGAATGCCTTGACTATCAATCACGTGGCCGAGAAATTGTATATTGGGAAGCCAAAATTTGCATGTAGAGAATTTAGCTTACAACTCCTCTTTCTTAAGCAATTCCAGAATTGCCTTAAGATGTTCTTTGTGTTCCTTTTTGTTCTTAGAGTAGATGAGAATATCGTCGATAAAGACGATCATAAATTTATCCAAAAATGGCTTGCACACGCGGTTCATGAGATCCATAAATACCGCTGGTGCGTTCTTCTAGCCAAATGGCATAACTTGGAACTCATAATGACCATATCGAGTTCTGAATGCCGTTCTCGAAATATCTTCTTCCCATACTTAAAGCTGGTGATAACCTGATCGCATGTCTATCTTAGAATAAATACTAGATCCTTGTAGCTGATCAAATAAATCGTCGATCCTTGGGAGTGGATAATGATTCTTCACTGTTAGCTTGTTCAGCTCTCGGTATTCGATACACATTCGAAACGATCCATCCTTCTTTTTGACAAACAAGACCGGAGCTCCTTAAGGTGAAGAACTAGGTCTTATGAAGCCCTTGTCAAAAAGTTCTTGGAGTTGGTTTGACAATTACTTCATTTCAGATGGAGCTAATCGATAAGGTGCCCGTGCTACAGGTGCAGCACCAGGTATCAAATCGATTTGGAATTCCACTTGTCGAGTGGGAGGGAGACCCGAAAAGTCTTTAGAAAATACTTCAGGAAATTTCAAACGATTGGTACGTCCTCAAGTCGCTTCTTCTCCGAATTGTCTTCAGTCTCCTTTGTAGTAACATGTGCCAAAAAGATAGGACATCCTTTTAGCATGTACTTCTGCATTTTAGTGCACGAGATGATCTTTAAACGAGTCTCGTTTACCCGGTCGCTTCCGTCACCGTGAACAATCAACGTTTCATTTCCCTAGGGAATACGAACGATTTTTCGGCATAAACGATGACAGCTTGGTACTTTGACAACCAATCCATACCGATTATAACGTCGAGACTACCAAGTTCTACGAGCATTAAGTCTATGTTGAATGGGTGATTTAAGAAATTTAATGTACAACCCCGAATGATAGCGTTTAACCTAAGTATTCTCCCGTCAGCTAATTCAACATCATAATAATGATCTAAGGTAGATGGCGTGATATCAGTTTGGGAGCTAAATGCAGTAGACACAAAGCTTCTATCGGCACCAGTATCAAATAAGATAGAAGCATAACGATTGTTTAGAAGGAACGTACCCGTAATGACGTTTGAGTCTGGGTTTGTGACACCCCGTAAATTTTCGATCAATATTTTAGCCGTTTCCATTTGATAATTTGAATTTTTAATGTTTTGTTTAATTTTTACGGGTCAGGAAGTTGTTCCGTTATTTACTGAAAATCATTGCCGGAAGCGATCCGTGCATCCAATCATCGTAGTCTTCCGTCAGTAGACGTGTTTTTACGATTTTAATTGATATTTAAAATTTCAAAAAATTTCATGAAGTCGTTATTTGTTTTCGTTATTTGCGTATTCCGGATATAACTAATAACTTATGCATGCATGAAGGCTTGGAAATTAAATCAAACAAAGAGCACTAGCATCTTAAAATATTAAAAACCATATTGGTCCCCCCCCCCTCTCTTGTCTTATTCGTCCAAACAAACACCCCTTAATGAACCTTGGAGACCAAGTTGAATTCAAAAATCAATAAGACAAGATTACACCTCATTTTTGTCCTAGAATCAATTTGATTAGGAGGTCATTTTGGTCCCCTCTCTTCCTTTGTCCTATTACACGACACACACACAACACACATTTAGTGTGTGAAGTAAACTTTGTATTACTTAAACCCTATTACTTCTACTTTCTCATTCATATCACACACACACTTAGCATTTGAGTTTTCTTTTTTCTCTCTTGCTCTCCATAGCCACGAAAAAACGCACACACACATACAAATTCATAATTTTTCCATATTTGATCAAAAACTCTTGAAGATTTGTTGAAGGTTTGATCATTTGTATCATTCGGGTATTTATTAAACAACATTTGGGTTGTATTAGTCTTGTTCATTCTCCTAAAAACCTTCAAATTTTGTGAGCCTTCAAATCTTTTCATAACTTGTACTTTCGTAATCATCTTGATGCATACTTACTAGTTTTCCAACTTATTTTGTAAAAACAAAGATTTTAAAACTACATAAACCTTAAAAGGTTATGCATATATTTCGAAAATAATAAAAAGAAATATAAGGAAATTATAGTTTTGTGATCGTGGTTATTTTCGTATAATAAAAATGATACTTTATAACTTATTTGTATTCGGCTTATATAATAAGCTTTTGGAAAAGCTTATTTTGATTTTATTGTGCTTAATGGGCTTATGTTTGGTTCGGCCCAACTAGAAAAGAAGGAAGAAGTGTTTGTTTAGCTTATTTTGTTTCGGCTTATATATATATTAGCTTATTTTCTAGCTTATTTTGAAAGGACAAATGACGAACTTATTCGGGGTTAATAAATAAGCCCGAATATGGTTTGCTTGGGCTTTTAGCCACGTCCCACATCAAAAAGCCCATGAACCGCAAGCTTAACTCATAAGCTTAAGGTTCGAATTATGTTGTTTTGGCTTATTAAGAGCTTATGATAGCTTATTGATGAACCAAAGACTTATTTAATACTTTTGCTTATCAGACTAGTTATAAAGAACTTTTATTGATCGAACTTGTGAAATGTAAATTGAAAGTGAGTTTTTATTAAAGTCTATGACTTTGGAAAACATGTAAACACGAACGGGTCATGTCGAAATTTTGTAAAAATTATATACTTAGTTTAAATTGTGAAAATATATTTTTATAAAACTTTTCCAAAAAACATATTATTTATAAATGATAAATAATATATACTTAACTTATATAAATACATTAAAATACATATTTATGTTTTCTACATACATATTTAATTTAAATACCGACAGTTAAGCGTGCTCGTGTGAGAGAAGCACTAGCATGGGTGACCTACCGGGAAGTGTGTAAATTAAAGATATAAAAACATCATAATCGAAAGGTTTTAAATCACTATTTGGGATTATTGGGTAAAATGCCGAACAATATATATGTATAAATATATTTTTACTTGAACGTTATTAAATGACATTATATATATATATTTTATATATATACCTTCAACCACAAAACCGATCACTAACATTTTAATTATAAGGACAATTACAAAAGTATTTTTACATAAACATTTGTACAATATCCGTATTTTCCTATCGATCCGATTCTAAGTCGAAACCTATATTCTCTTAGGTTGCGTTCGTGTACCGTCATTCATTTCCGTGTGATCATATTCCTAGACGTTTACTCTTTCATTTCACCAATCGAGGTGAGTTCATAGCCCCATTTTTACTTGTTTTGAATAATTGTTTTATAACTTGGGGTGAGAAACATTGCTTGTTTTTAAAATTGGACACAAGTACTATACGTGAGAATTTCCCCGTTTACGTGTTGCCTAAGTAGCGATTAGACCACTATTGCCCGAATTATCATGAAACGTTAATTGCTGTAACTATCCTATTGGTTAAGTGAGCGTGAGCGAATAAATAGATCTATTAGGACTAATTATCCATATCCGGGTAAGAAGCACTTACTAGTTCAAGACTTCCAAGAACTAACAGATATATGTCATGTCGAAATAGTTAGGTGGTCTTTGGTCGGACACCTGAAGGGCAAGCCTTTATAGCACTGTACATGCTATCCTTTAGTATTAGCTTCGGTGTCATGAGCTTAGTGCAACGTAAATATCTTTTTATGTGAAGTTGTATCTGTTATAACTGTCGCATACATGTTGATAAACTTGTGGTCCACACTAATTACGTTTGAAATAAACTTATGAATTCACCAACTTTATGTTGACGTTTTAAGCTTGTTTTTCAGGTACTTAGCTTTGACTTCTCTGATGTGCTATGTGGAGTCTACGTGCAATATGATACCATATTTCAAGACTTTATTATCATTCATACTCGTTGTCTTTTGAAAACTTAATTATGTTTCCGCAACGTTTTAAATTTCACTTCAAATCTTGTAAGATTTATTTATTTTTAATAAATACGAGTTATGATTTTCAAAACGTCCATTTAGTAGTCGTTCTTTGTATCTTGTGTGATGTATATTATGACGTCACGCCCCCGAACACGTATTCCGTCCAGGCCCCGTTTGGGGGTGTGACATTTTATTCAAAATAAATATTTTGAATTCAAATTTTATACCTAAAAACGGCTAGAAATGTTCCAAAAAACACCTCCCCTAGAAAAGACAAAAAAAAGGAGCGTCTGGGTTGGGCGGCCCCCTTAATTATAAAGGGCGGCCCCTTAATTATTAAGAGGATCGACCCCTATTTAAGGGGACCGCCCAGACAAAAATCCAGCTCAGCTGGCCTATAAATACTTGACTATTCCCCACTGTTTTTCTCACCTTTTGCACAAACTTTCTTTCTGGTCTAAATCAGTTTATACTTTCCTTTCTTTCCTTTGATCATTTAATCATAAAGCCTTGTTTCCAAGTGATCCAAGCTTTGATCCTCAAGTTCAAGAGAAGAATATTTACTATCATCAAGTGAAAAAGTATTATAGCTTAGTGTGTGTCCATGCAACCTTGTTGCAATTGTATCATATCTTGTAAATCATTTGTGTATATTGAAGGTGTGTATCGTAGTTGTGTATACTAAGTAGATTGTGGTGATCATTGTAAGTATAGATAGATCGGTCTTGATCTTAGTAGGTAGTGTTTGATTGGTGTGATCAAGGTAGTGTTTAGTCAAAGTGAAGTTGTGAAAAAAGTATAGAAATGTTGTGAAGGGTAGAGAAGTTGTGAAGTGAAGAATAGTCGTGCAGTGAAGAAGAAGTCGTGTGATGAAGCCAAGTTGTAAATTGTCATGAAGTGGTGTGTTTTGTTGTGATAGATTGGTTCTAGCTAGGATTTGAACTCAACATTTCGCTTAGTGTCGGAAATTGATGTAAGCTAAGTTATGTAAGGTTTTCTCCGCCTAAAGGGAGCTTGTTGACATAGTGAAGAAAACTCTCGAGTTTGGTGCTCGGGGAGTGGAGTAGGGCGAAGAGGTACTTCATTACCGAACCACTATAAATCCTCGTGTTGTGTTTGATCTTTCCATCTCTTATCTCTTATCTTGCATATTTATTTTATATCTTGTCATTACTTACTTGATTAGTTGAATTGTTCATATTGTGCATATTGTGAATTCACATAAAATCGAATCTAAGTTTTTATATACAAACATAACATTAATTTAAAAAGCGGTAAACTATCAACCCCCTTCTAATTTTCCACAAAACCGATCACTAATGTTTTAATTATAAAGACATTTACAAAAGCATTTTTAAATAAATGTTTATACAAAATCCGTATTTTTCTATCCTTCCGATTCTATGCCTTAACCTATATTCTCTTAGGTAGCATCCGTGTACCGTCGTTCGTTTCCGTGTGATCATAATCCTAGACATTTACTCTTTCATTTCACCGACTCGGGGTGAGTTCATAGCCCCACTTTTACTCGTTTTGATTAAATGTTTTATAACTTAGGGTGAGAAACATTGCTTGTTTTTAAAACTAGACACAAGTACTATACGTGAGAAATTCTCCATTTACGTGTTGCCTAAGTAGCGTTTAGACCACTATTGCCCAAATTATCATGAACCGTTAATTACCTTTAACCGACCGGCTGGTTAACTAAGCATGAGTGAATAAATAGATCTATTGGGACTAATTATCCCTATCCAGGTAAAAAGCACTTACTAGTTCGAGTTTGCCAAGAACTAACAGATATATGTCATGTCGAAACTAGTTAGGTGGTCTTTTGTTGGACACCTGTAAGGGCAAGCACTATATGGCAGTGTACATGCCATCATTCTATTATTAGCTTCGGTGTCATGAGCTTAACGCAACGTAAATACCTTTTTTATGTGAAGTTGTATCTGTTATAACTATTGCATAAGTTTTGGAAACTTGTGGTCCACACTAATTACGTTTGAACTAAACTTATGAATTTACCAACTTTATGTTGACGTTTTAAGCATGTTTTTTAGATTATTAGCTTTGGATTTCTCTGATGTGCTATGTGGAGTCTACGTGCAATATGATATCATCTTTCCAGACTTTATTATCATTCATACTCGTTGTCTTTTGAAAACTTAATTATGCTTTCGCAATGTTTTAAATTTCATTTAAAATCTTGTAAGACTTATCTACTTTTAATAAATACAACGAGTTATGATTTTTAGATTGTCCATTAGTGGTCGTTCTCTTGTGCTTTGTGTGATGTATATTATGACGTCAAGCCTTCAGACATGTATTCCGTCCAGGCCCCGTTTGGGGGTGTGACAATGATGAAGACGCTGATGATGAAGACCCTCCAGCTAGACCAAACCAGGGTAAGAAGACCAAGAGGAAAAGAACTAGAGAGACTGAGTCCTCTAAGAAGCCATCCTCCACCAAGGAAACCCCAAAAGTTAAAGCTCCATCAAAAGGGTCTAAAATTGGTAAGTCTGCTCCGACAAAGGAACCAGTTGAAGAACCTATTGCTGAGGTGGTCATGGATGATGCGGGTGATGATTAATCTCATTGATACGTAATAATCCACCAACAAGAATGCTTCTAAACCCAAGACCTACTAAGACTCAGAATCCAGATTGAGGTTTAAGCAACCTCCAAGCCCCTTACTCTTGATCATAATGGAACAAGCGCCAGGTCTGTACTGCATTCAACCCGCACCCCCCTTAGTTTCAATCAAATGGTCAATGCCCCAACACGATCCTCACACAATCTACTCATCTCATGGACCCACTTCATTGACTTTCTTCTAAGGTACGTGTTAAAATGGACTCATAAAAGAAAAGTTCACTCAAGAAATCTTGTTAGTGACACCTGCCTTCAATCTTTAAAAGGCACTTGCTCTAGCAGTAGCGAGCTTGAGTACGACTTCCAAGAGATGCATAAATGTGTTAATAGGCAAAACTTGATTGAATAATCCAGAAGGAGATCATATACCGTAAGCCTCACCCAGTCCTCAACCTTAACAAGGTCCCCCAATCATCAAACCATTGCTGCGCTGACTATTTTCTTCAACAATGAAAGCAAGATGTATCTGAAGTCAACTAATCCAGAGGTTACATACACATCATTTAATTACGAAGACAAAGGAGAGGCTCAGTATGAGATCAAAGGAATTCAAAGACATGGTCCCTACACTTTGAGTACCGTTAAACATGCTATGACACAAAGATGCTGAAAAGGAATCAAGCACCATGTAAAAAAGCACGTAACTGAGGTACCGATCTTAGGTAAGCAAATTTCGCAACATAACGTTCACTCTAACTAAAGGCATCTTGGTGTGGAAGAAATGTTAGTGTCAAGAAATATGCCCGGTAGGGGTCACTGGATATGGTCACTTAGAAGAGATTATGGTGAAAAGATCTGATCAACAACTTTATAAGTTTAAAGAAGGTGACTTCGTTGATCTACACCTGAACGACATCGAGGATATGCTTCTTCTTGCTGTTCAACACAAGCTATTCCACCTCGACGGGAGTGTTATTGTTGACTTTATTGTGGCTCTTCGTATTTTCACAAGAAGCCTAATCCTCAAGAGACATGTCAAAGATTTACAACTTGGTGTAGAGAGTTACCAGAAGAAACTTAACATCACCAAACCTTATAAGACCTTTCCAGAAATTGAATTCAAAGAACCTTACACTCCATCATACGATCCACCAGGAATTGTCTATGAAGACCTAGACAAACAGAAAAGAGTTTTGCGAGCTGATGAGCTGTACAAGTTCTCAGATGGCACACTCAAGTCTGTTCACGATGAGATTCATCACAGAGTACTCGACTTTCGTCTGGATTACAACACGAAGATGCCAAAGAGAAAGTGGACGGCTGTTGACCGAAAGAGATCGGGTCTTATGATTGAGTTAATCGATAAGCAACTGCAAGAAAGGGAAATCATCAGAAATCTAGAGTGATTGGTTGGTGCACGGGAACTCGAGATGGACTATAAACTTATGACGCATACTGTTTAAACGTCAGGTCCAATATCAAAATCTTATCTTGTGAATATTGTGAATATGTAGTATAGACTTATAATAGTAGGCAATATATCAATTTTTTTTAAATTAACGTACTCAACACTATATATATAATACCCTCATAAATTAAGGGGAACATTAATTATGTTCCTAATATGGTTTGTTAATTATTGGACATTTTTTCTCTGAAACCATTAATATTTGAATCAATTGATATCTAAAATATCAAGAGATTTGACATTTTTGATAAGGGGAGAAAATGTGATTAATATATATATATAACTTGTATAATGTGATCTTAAAGACTTATGTGTGAACTCCTTCCTTGTATGTGCTAAACATTTTCAGTTATCGATGCACGTATGCAGGCGGGATTTCTGAAAAGTAAAACCATCGAGGTATTAAATGTTTTGATTTATATCAAAGTACCTTGATCAATGTTTTCAAATGGTTTTAAGGT